>CM076584.1:1627446319-1627508310 GCA_034641835.2 Pinus albicaulis
TGGGCAACTATAAAGACAAAGTCCTGTGTGATGTGATGCCCATGGATGTGTGTCACATACTGCTGGGTAGACGTTGGCAGTTTGACAGAGCAGCAGTGCATGATGGCAAGAAGAACACTTACAAGTTCTTCAAAGATGGGGTACATCATACATTGATACCCATGGAAGAAGGAGAACCATCAAGTAGAGTGGCTGATCTGAAGACCTTGTTGCTGAGTGGGAAGGAATATCTACAGCAGATTGAAGAAGAAGAGGTAAGCTTTGCTTTAGTTTGCAAGCCTAAGGTAGTTCTTACTTCTACAAAGATTTCTGATTTGCCAATAGAAATCCAAGAGATGTTAGACAATTATTGTGACATTGTTGTGGATGATTTACCTGATGAGCTGCCATCTGTGAGAAAGATCAGCCATCAGATAGATTTTATCCCTGGTTCAAATATGCCAAATAAGGCAGCCTACATAATGACTCCCACAGAAAATGAGGAAATCAGGAAACAAGTATATGAATTGGTGGACAAGGCACTGATCAGAGAAAGTTTGAGTCCATGTGCAGTGCCAACAGTATTGAGCCCAAAGAAAGATGGAGGCTAGAGGATGTGTACTAATTCCAGAGCAATCAATAAGATAACAATCAGGTACAGATTCCCCTTGCCCAGAGTTGAGGATTTAATGGATTGTTTGAGTGGTGCTAAATATTTTTCAAAGATAGATTTAAAAAGTGGATATCATCAGATTAGAATAAAAGAGGGTGATGAGTGGAAAACTACCTTTAAAACAAATGAAGGAATATATGAATGGATGGTCATGCCTTTTGGGTTGTCAAATGCACCTAGCACTTTCATGAGACTTATGAATGAAGTGTTGAAAGAATTCATTGGTAAATTTGTGATAGTGTATCTGGATGATATATTAGTTTTCAGAAAAACCAAAGAAGAACATCTAAGGCATCTTAATTATGTCTTGAAGAAGCTGCACCAAGAGAAACTGCTGATAAACTTAAAGAAATGCTCATTCATGAAGGAAGAGTTGGTGTATTTGGGCTTTGTTGTCTCTGCAGAAGGATTGAAGATGGACCCAGAAAAAGTTAAGGCAATTGTGGAGTGGCCTTCACCCAGAAATGTTTTTGAGGTAAGAAGTTTCCATGGACTTGCTAGTTTTTACAGGAAATTTATAAGAAACTTCAGTAAGATTAATGCACCCATCATTGAGACAATAAAAAAGAGCAAAAAACCATTTAAATGGACTGCTGAAGCAGAAAGAAACTTTAAACTTTTGAAACAAAAGATAACTAAAAAGCCTGTTTTGATTCTGCCTGATTTTGCTAAACCATTTCAAGTGAAGTGTGATGCCAGTGGAGAAGCCATTGGAGCTGTGCTGAGTCAGGATGATAGGCCTGTAGCTTATTTCAGTGAAAAGCTGAATGACACCAGAAGGAAGTATTCCTCTTATGATAAGGAATTCTATGCAGTTGTTCAGGCATTGAAAAAGTGTAGGCATTATTTGATGTCCAAAGAATTTGTATTATATTCTGATAATCATGCTTTGCAGTACATTGTACAATAGCCCAATTTGAATCATAAGCATGCCAAATGGGTTGAGTATCTCCAAAGTTTTAACTTTTTTTTGAAACATATAAGTGGCCAAGCAAATAAAGTAGCTGATGCTTTGAGTAGGAGGCACATGCTTGTTCAAGAAACCAATTTTGAAGTTGTAGGATTTGATTTTCTCAAGAACTGTATAAAACAGATTCAGATTTTAAGGAAGCATTTGAGGCATGTTGTAACCCTGTTCTAACAGATAGAAGCCAGTGGCTGGATTATTTCTTGCAGGAGGACTTACTATTTAGAAGAAACCAATTGTGTGTACCGAAATGTTCCATGAGAGAAAATTTGATCAAGGAGAAGCATAGTGGTGGACTTGCTGGACACTTTGGTACTAATAAAACTTATGAGCATCTGATTCACTTCTATTATTGGCCCAAGATGAGAGCAGAAGTGGACAAGTTTGTGAAAAATTGCAAAATCTGTCAATATGCCAAAGGAAGGAGCCAGAATGCAGGATTGTACACTCCCTTGCCTATTTCAGACAAGCCTTGGGACATGGTGAGTATGGATTTTGTTCTAGGACTACCCAAGACTCAGAGAGGGAATGATGAAGTCTTTGTTGTAGTGGACAGATTTTCCAAAATGGCACATTTTATTCCATGTTATAAAACTAGTGATGCCACCCATGTTGCTAACTTGTTTTTCAAAGAAGTTGTTAGGTTGCATGGGTTGCCCAAGAGCATTGTTTCAGATAGAGACACCAGATTTGTTGGCCATTTTTGGAGGACATCGTGGAAGAAAATTGGTACCAAATTGAGTTTCAGCTCAGCTTATCATCCTCAGACTGATGGACAGACTGAGGTAGTGAATAGGAGTCTGGGAAATTTGTTGAGCAGTCTTGCAGGAGAGCATCCCAAGCAGTGGGACCATATTTTGCCCCAGGCAGAATATGCATATAATGACTCACCAAACAGAAGCACAGGGCAGAGTCCATTGCATATTGTTTATGGAATGCACCCTAGAGGAATATCATAGTTAAGAAATCTGGGAAAGGTAGAACTGAGGAGTGCTGATGGTGAGGAATTTGCTTCAGAAATCTAAGCCATACATGAACAAGTGAAACAACAACTACAAGGCAGCAACATCAAATACAAAGGAAGAGCAGATTTGAGCAGAAGAGAAGTCCATTTTGAAGTAGGAGATCTGGTTTTGGTGCACTTGAGAAAGGAGAGATTCCCAAAGAAGCAGTATAACAAACTGAAGCTCAAAAAGATTGGGCCATGCAAGATACTTAGAAAGTTTTCTGCTAATGCTTATGAGATTGAATTACCTCCTGATGTTGGAATATCTCCCATTTTTAATGTTGTGGATTTGTACAAGTATGAAGATGATGGTGTAGAAGAGGGACCAGCATACAAGGAACAGATTGAGTGGGAAAAGCAGCTACCCCCAGCAAAACCACTATAGCTAGAGAAGATATTGGACAAAAGAGTGTTCAGGAAGATCAGAGGACAAGACTACTTTCAGTACTTAATCAAATGGAAGGACCAGCTAGAGGAAGATGCCACTTGGATGACTGAAGGAATGTTGCGGAAGATAGGCAGATTAGTGGAGGAGATCATGGACAAGGGTCCATGAAGAAAATTTCCCTCAGGAGTCTGATGCAGGGGCATTAGACACTAGCCAGCAATGTAGAAAGTTTTGTCCACATGTTGTGGCTAAGAGGGATCAGAATCATTCGAATTATAGCAGTAAGGTGTCAATACCTTAGTTGTCTATTGCATTTAGATCAGTTAGAGTCAGTAGAAGTCGAATAGTTTTAGTTCATTCCATCTGTCCTGTTTAGTTATTCGAATAATGTAATTAGGTTTTGTTAGAATAGAAACGATCCTTACAGAGGAACCGAAGAGACACATAATAATACATATAAATTGTATCCCCCGAATGTATTGAGGAGAGGAGATTTCTGTAGTAAAATATGAGTGTTAAGCAACTGCTTCCTGTTGAATAAATTTCAGTGCTTGTTGATTATCAATTTTTCTTTGAATTGATTTTTGTGAGGGAATTTGTTTAATTGCGAGGTGGTTGAAACACCATTCTGTGTATAACTATTGAATAGAATTTTTGTGTAATCTCCGCATGTCTCTCTGTCCATTGTTGATCGTATATTTCTCTTGAATTGTAAGAATAAGCTCTATTGAAGTAAATCCCCAGAAGAAGCCATAGTCGAATGTATTCAGTCCTTGTAATAGACTTACATTGTGTCCAAACCACCTCTGAGAATGAATTCGTAAGGATGTTTGCTCGTAAGCTCTTGTGAAACCCATGCTTATAGAGAAATAAGTTTGTTTTATTTTGAACTGAGAGTGTGGTCCAAGATTCGACCCCGAGTTAGTGAATCGGAGCGGTTATAAAGGAAGGCGTTAACCTTGGTTCAACCTACAGTCAATCACTGTTCAAAAACTGGAGCAGTTTTGATCGCACCGCTTTTGGTACGGAAGGGAAACCACCCAAAGTCAAGAGATCCTATAAAAAGCCGCCACGTCGATGGGACAATACCGCCTCATCGCTCCCTCATCGCGCATTAACTGTCGATGGCGAAGTCAACGTGATATTGATGTATGCCGTCCGATCTGAGGCCGGCTCACCGAACGGTGATCGCTCTCAAAATATCTTGGAGGATAAGCCAAGGTATGGATGTTGAATTACATTGAATTATGTCGACTGTATAGGTGGGCCCGAGGCCTAAGTTGTTATAAGTGTTTATTTATAATGATCCAGGTTATTAAAATAAGATTCTGAAGGGTGATAACCTTAGTTCTAAGGTTCGGCAATAGAATTAAAGTTCGGGGATACATTTAAATTTTACCAAGTTTTCTTAATGTATTTATTTGTCAATTTCCCCGAAATTGATAAATAAAATTATAGAGGTGTTGAGGAAGACTACGTGGAATGAACTGAGTTAATTCAAGGGAAAATGCTGACAAAGCTACAATAGAGACCAGCTCTCCTTGGGGGGGGGGGGCGAATTCAATTTTGTTGCTGTCATTAATTCGATCATGTTTTATACACCTTTGAACCTGTACTTACCTGGCCGCACCATGCAACGGATTCCTGCACCACTTCATGGTTTCTTGCTCTCCGAAGGTGCCTGGACTACATTCATCTTCCTGCACTAGCTAGCTGTTCTGGGTTTCCGACATATTTTTCACATATTGGTTGTCATTGGATGGTTGCTCGTGGTGAGTACATTCATTCTTTGTGGGGTGTTTACTGTTCTCAACAATGTAAATACTACCCTATAGAGTATTTGTCCTTGCATAGATAAATCCATGATAAATCAAGCTTTATATAAAAAGCAAAGAAGTAACAAGTGACTTGGTAAAGTATCTCAAGCTTTGAGTCACCCATTTATCATGAGAAAGTGAATTAGGATGCCAAATTTTGGCATCAGCTATGCTGCTAAGTTTAGGTTGTCTGTATTATAATATTGGTTTCTATTGAGATTACTTTTTTCGAATTCAATGCAATAATAGACATGGTCAGATATTGGAAATTTATGAGTATATAGCACTTAACTGCTTTGATTATTCTGTTCACCTGATGATGGGACATTTATCCTTGTGATTGGTCATCATCCTGCCATATTGTGCCAAGAGAAAGGGGTACAGAATCCTTGGTGTGAAATAACCTTGAAATAGATGGTGTTGGTCTGGAATGCCTTTTTCTACTAGGCAATTATTTCAATGGAATACCGCTGGAAGAATCTATTTCAGGATACGTTTCAGTATGAATCTCCAAGACCCATGGGAACCAGCATTATAGTCTTCATATCGTTCATGCCAAACAGAGTTCCTCATCATGTTCTTGCCTCCCACGAGAAATTCAGGACCACAATGTTTTAATTTGACAATAAGCGCACATATTTTCAATCAAGAATGCGACAACATCAAGATCACCAAAATTACAGTTATGTTCATATATATGTTCGAAAAGCATATATCCTAGAAGATTCATACAATCAACTTCGAATGCGTTCAACAAGAGATCTAAAGGGGTGCATTCATATCAACCTAGTTATGACTATTAGCTCTCAATGATTACTGTCCTTTTGGTGCATTTGTTGTTGCTTAAGTGTTATTAGCGTATGGAGTTTTTCAAATTTTCTAGAAATGGTAGAGTTGTGTGTGCAGGAAGAGAATTAAGGTTCATCTTTTGTAGGCATAGGTCTTTTTCCTATAAAATTAGAGCTATATTATTTGTGCAGTATTCAGTTTCTGTGATCGATTATTGGTAATGCCATGCATTTCTTGTTAATTGTTTAAATATTCCGAAATTATTGATGCTGGTGGGCTTACAAGGGAATGGTACCAATCGTTTTCAACCAATGCACTTGGATTGCTAGTGGCAGCTTATTTTTTATATAAAACATGTGGATAATGAGGAGACAACGAATTGGGACGATGAGGAGACAGACACTGATTCAGAAACCATGATGTGTATCTCTGCCACGAAGTGACCCAAAATAAGCTCCACTCCCAAGGGATGCAATGCATGCGGGGCTATCTGATCTGAAAATGACCTGAGTTACTTAGCTCTATTTCAGAGATTGACTATAGGGGCATTTACTGGATATGTCACCCTTAATGAAAGGATGAGATCCATAGGCTACCTGGCCCTCTACAGACTCTATCTATAGAACTTTAAAGAGATTAACACTCAAGTTATTGAAATGTGGAAATTCACCAAGATCTTTTCTAGTCCTTGTACAAAATGTGATTGGCAGGTATTACTGAACAGTTATTATGTGCATTAACTGTTAGACATGAAATAATCTATGTATGTTTAGATTTTAATAATTTCACATCAATCACATAAGCAATACCATAAGACCAAGAAGTTTGTGACGGAGTTCGTCCCACCTGGACTACGTCTTCGGGTCCGCCTCAGAATTGTGCATCCATTGTATTCTTTAAGCCGAGAGAAATATGTTACAATGAATCATCAGTTTCACTACTGATGTTGCAGATATGGACCATCCATTGAATAGGCTAACTAATACAACTCTTTTTCTTTCAACACATAAGAAAAGACATGGATGATTTGCACATTAAAACAAACTGAGGACTGATGTTTTATGGACCTTCGACAGCTTGGTGGCTGAAAGAGTTTTAGAATGTCGAAGTTGATCTCATATTTCATCAACATACTTCGATGTTGTCTTAATGCAAGTAGGATGGCTTCGCTCCTTCAATAAACCTGCAATGACAAACTCTCCACCAATTATATCTGTTGTCTTCATAAGAGTGCCTACTTCATCTTGAAGTAGGAAAAACTCTCCTCAACACTCCTCTCTAAAAAGAGCCTCAACACTCTCTGCTTGAGGTGCCCTTTCTTTTACAAAGAAAAATACTTTCTTTTATACAATAGGAGTTCATAAATTCATGGCAAATAATGCTGCCTCAATCTTCAATAAACCAAATTAAGCTTTTGGTTAAGATTACGAGGTCTTTGAATTTCATCTTAATTCATGAACCTTCTTAATTAGGTTCCAAGCTTCATGCTCAATTCACTTCGAAAGCCCACACTTCATGTTGGCTTGATCTTCGAATTTCTGTTTTGCTGTATTTAGCATTTTGCTGGAGAGTATTTGGTGATGAGGGATTCGAATCCCATCATCTAGGATAAAGGTTCCATTACATAGCACTGAAATAATTATTCCAAACCCAAATATAACCTTATAATAAAAATCTCCACCCGATGTTTAGGCTAACTACACGGGGAATGCTGACTGCAACGTGTGAACAGGCCGGTTTCTGTCTGGTGGTTAAGGTTCTTATCCCGACGTAGTTTGACATCTGTCACACGAAACCGACTGTCAGCCTAACATTTCTTTCTACAGTCTTCAAAGCTCTGTTCACATGACTTCTCGACACGGTTCTGCAGTCTTACAGCTGTAAACCACAACCATAACATTCTCCACCGCTTGACACATGACAACATTCTCTGATGCGGTCAGAATTGCCACGTGGTTTTACAACTTCCGCTGCGGTGTTCACCATTCTGTAGTCACATGACTTCGACTTCCGACGCGGTTTAAACCCCGCGGTCTGGATAAATCTGTGGGTTTATATTTGCAATGTTTTATTTCAATAAAACTTATAACCCGAGCCTTTGTTTTATACCTATGCGCTAAGCCTTCAAACTTTACACTATAGGTTTTCTACAACCCATCCAAACTTTACAATAAGGTTTATGAAAACCCAAGTCCGAAACCCATTACAGTGCGCTTTGACATAGGTTTATAACTTTAATATAAAACCTTTTAATACTTTGACTTTATGGGTTTTGACATCCCATCCTCCGAACCTTTTCAAAGGTTTATGGCATAGGTTTCCAAATTTAATATAAAACCTTATACTATGGGTTTCCTACCCATAATCTGAACCTTAATAATAAAAGGTTTATGGTAATAATTGCGCTAGGAGGTTTTGAGTCCATAAGTTTTATGAAACTTAGGAATAGGACTTTAGTTGACATTTTGACTTTAGGACTTAAGCCTAGGACTTAGGATTTAGATTAAATTCTTTTAACCTTAGGATATGTTTTTTCCATTAAGGTTTACAAAAGTGGACATTTGACATTTTTGACCTTTACAATGAAGACTTAGGACAAGTGTGATTACATAATTCTTTTAAAAAAATTTGTTGTTTTTGTCGCAGGCCGATTTGAAGATGTCTTTGATTGGCGCGTTAAAACATTTGCTGGAGTCACATCCGAAGTTGATGTCGATTGACGTCGCACATTTAAACTTCACAAATTTGATGACCATCTTGATCACTCCCTAAATTATTACATAATCGAAAATTACCAAATTTCAAATAACCATCTTGGTCGTTTGAGTAATTTCGATACAATTTTAATAATTCTAAAATTGGATCACACCTCCCAACTAAAAGAACTTTTGGTTCTCCAAAATTTTTATTACAATGATTTTGAAAACCAAATTCAATTCTATAACCTAGTTACAGCTTTACTAGATCTAGATATTACAAAATATTTTAAGCATAAGGCATGAAGTCTGCCCAATTCCATTCAGTACTTGTTTGATCTCCAGCAGGTGACTTGGATTCTTCCTAGGCTGCTGGTGTCGGTACTGTTTCCTTTGGAAGCATTGGAAAATTGTCTTGGACATGGCCTAACAGTTTACAGTTTTGATAAGTTGACAGTTGGCGAGTGTTATTGCCCATCTTGTACCTGCAAAGAACTAGCTGCCCTGATACCACTTGATCTGAAAATGACTTGAGTTACTTAGCTCTATTTCAGAGATTGACTGTAGGGGCATTTACTGGATATGTCACCCTTAATGAAAGGATGAAATCCAGAGGCTACCTAGCCCTCTACAGACTCTGTCTAGATAGAAATTTAAAGAGATTAACACTCATGTTATTAAAATGTGGAAATTCACCAAGATCTTTTCTAGTCCTTGTACAAAATGTGATTGGTAGTATTACTGAACAGTTATTATGTGCATTAACTATTAGACATGAAATAATCTATGTATGTTTAGATTTTAATAATTTCACATCATTCACATAAGCAATACCATAAGACCAAGAATTTTGTGATGGAGTTCGTCCCACCTGGACTACGTCTTCAAGTCTGCCTCAGAATTGTGCGTACGTTGTATTCTTTAAGCCAAGAGAAATATGCTACAATGAATCATCGGTTTCACCACTGATGTTGCAGATATGGACCATCCCTTGAATAGGCTAACTGATACAACTCTTTTTCTTTCAACACATAAGAAAAGACATGGATGATTCGCACATTAAAACAAACTGAGGACTGATGTTTTATGGACCTTCGACAGCTTGGTGGCTGAAAGAGTTTTAGAATGTCGAAGTTGATCTTGTCTTTCTTTAACGTACTTCGATGCTGTCTTAATGCAAGTAGGATGGCTTCGCTCCTTCAATAAACCTGAAATGATAAAATCTCCACCAATTAAATCTGATGTCTTCATAAAAGTGTCTACTTCATCTTGAAGTAGGAAAAACTCTCCTCAACACTCCTCTCTAAAAAGAGCCTCAACACTCTCTTCTTGAAGTGCCCTTTCTTTTACAAAGAAAAATACTTTCTTTTATACAATAGGAGTTCATAAATTCATGGCAATTAATGCTACCTCAATCTTCAATAAACCAAATTAAGCTTTTGGTTAAGATTACGAGGTCTTTGAATTTCATCTTAATTCATGAACCTTCTTAATTAGGTTCCAAGCTTCATGCTCAATTCACTTCGAAAGCCCACACTTCATGTTGGCTTGATCTTCGAATTTCTATTTTGTTGTATTTAGCATTTTGTTGGAGAGTATTTGGTGATGAGGGATTTGAATCCCATCATCTAGGATAAAGGTTCCATTACATAGCGCTCAAATAATTATTCCAAACCCAAATATAACCTTATAATAAAAATCTCCGCCCGACGGTTAGGCTAACCGCCCGGGGAATGCTGACTGCAACGTGTGAACAGGCGGGTTTCTGTCCGGTGGTTAAGGTTCTTATCCCGACGCAGTTTGACGTCTGTCACATGAAACCAACTGTCAGCTTAACATTTCTTGCTGCGGTCTTCAAAGCTCTATTCACATGACTGCCCGACATGGTTCTGCAGTCTTACAGATGTAAACCACAACCATAACATTCTCCACCGCTTGACACATGACAACATTCTCCGATGCAGTCAGAATTGCCACGTGGTTTTACAACTTCCGTTGCGGTCTTCACCATTCTGTAGTCACATGACTTTGGCTTCAGACGCAGTTTAAACCCCGCGATCTCGATAACTCTATGGGTTTATATTTGCAATGTTTTATTGCAATAAAACTTATAACCCAAGCCTTTGTTTTATACCTTTGCGCTAAGTCTTCAAACTTTCCACTATAGGTTTTATACAACCCATAGAAACTTTACAATAAGGTTTATGAAATCCCAAGTCCGAAACCCATTACAATGCACTTTGACATAGGTTTATAACTTTAATATAAAACCTTTTAATACTTTGACTTTATGGGTTTTTACATCCCATCCTTCGAACCTTTTCAAAGGTTTATGGCATAGGTTTCCAACTTTAATATAAAACCTTATACTATGGGTTTCCTACCCATAATCTGAACCTTAATAATAAAAGGTTTATGGTAATAATTGTGCTAGGAGGTTTTGAGTCCATAAGTTTTATAAAACTTAGGAATAGGACTTTAGTTGACATTTTGACTGTAGGACTTAAGCCTAGGACTTAGGATTTAAATTAAGTCCTTTTAACCTTAGGATCTGTTTTTTCCATTAAGGTTTACAAAAGCGGACATTTGACATTTTTGACCTTTACAATGAAGACTTAGGACAAGTGTGATTGCATAAGTCTTTTAAAAAACTTTGTTGTTTTTGTCGTAGGTCGATTTGAAGATGTCTTTGATTTGCGCTTTAAAACATTTGTTGGAGTCGCAACCGAAGTTGATGTCGATCGATGTCGAACATTTAAACTTCACAAATTTGATGACCATCTTGATCACTCCCTGAATTATTACATAATCAACAATTACCAAATTTCAAATAACCATCTTGGTCGTTTGAGTAATTTCGATACAATTTTAATAATTCTAAAATTGGATCACTATCTCCATGCTGAGCATCGGATTTAGGAAGCATTGGTTGCTGTCAGGGCTCATGAGGTAACCCATTTACCCATTCGGTTCTTTAAGTGTCAGGTAGCTGCTGAAGGATACATGTTGAGATCTTCCAGGTTTTAGAATTTGCACCATTACAAAAAAACATAAATTGACCAGCAAGCTGCAGAATCGCCTGGGAAACAATGTTACAAATAGAAATATGTTTCTCGAAGCTGATGTCGCTTATTACAACCAATTTGGCCCATTAATGATCATCATCATGCAAGGAGGAAATCAGTCAAATCGCACTTCATAAGCCACTCCAGGAAAAGAGGAACGATTCACCAGAATCGTTCCCCCTTTCAATATTTAGTCGAAAAACTAATTCTTATTCCAAAAAATTGTTAAAACCAATAATATTCTATATTTTAATTGGTTGATTGAAGCCCCAATTTGTAAATCTGATATATATACAAGTTGTTGTGATCAAACGAATAAATGAGTTACTCTGTCAATTAGACAAGGGGAATTTCTCATATGTAAAGTTGAATTGATGAGATGTAGAATCGGCATCGAATTTTGCAGAAGGAATGTAATAGAGATAAGAAATTGCTGTGTGTAAAACTAGAATTGTTGTGCCTGTCCGATTTGTGTAAATCGATTTATCAATGATTTTTTCAATGTACATCATCGCCTTCAAGTTGTGAGTAGTAGCGTTGTGCCACGATTCATTTCAAATTCCAGTCTTGGATGTTTTAAAGCTTTCCTCCATTGCAGTAATCCGGGTTACTCCAGGCGTCAAAGTGCCCACCACCTTTGGAGCTAAGCTTGATTAATAACATAGGCTAATTAGATGTGCGTGATTTTAACGTTTCATGTTTCTATGTGAATGTGTGGTTAAATTTCAAAGCTTTTTAGTCATCTTTGTATTGCACAAATCAATGGATTAAAGAATTTTTTATAACCTTTGATCCATTTCAGAATCTGTGCTTGAGTTGCAATATAGAGTTATACTATATTTATCTTATTAAAATCGAACGTAATGGGAGCATAGGAATACAATGATTTCTGAGTTTGATTAAGGAATTAGAACATATTTTAATGCTTCTAATTTGAATATGGAATAAGAACAGATTTTAGATGCTTTGAATTCGAATATGTTAACACTGCCCACTTAGAATATTAATTCAAGGTTTGCATTACCTAATTCTTTGAAAATTTGCAGGATTTAATGCTCGTTTGATTTGTTTATGCATCTCGGGACTTCGCTTAATAATTAGATTTATTTTTTAATTAGAATCATTATTGTTTTTATAGTGTAATCATTTCCTTATGAGAGCAAGTTTGAGTGTGGATTTGATTGTGCAGGTAGCAGTGATTTCGTTTTCATTATTGAGTTACGTGGTTTCAAATAGTAAGCTTGTTTTTGGATGATTCATTTAATCTAGATTACAATCTTTGAATTAAACGTTCCTCATTGATTATTTGTAATGTGAGTTTTAATAGGATCTTTTAAGTGTTATTTTACATGAAGTGAAATGGTTTTATTCTAGCAATACTTCGAACTCTCCTTTGTTAATTTGAATCTTGAATTTTGTTTTCAGGAATATTTCTAGTTACTTTAAGGTGTGAATTTATAATGTGTGAGGCTTTTTGCTTATCTCAAGTTTTAGTTTCAAGTCAGTGAAAGGAGAAAATAGGTTAAGGTTTTAAAGATATCATACAAAGTAGAATTCCAAAGTTATCTAGCTACAATGCGAGAATGTCATGTGATTAAGGATTGTTTTGTATCTCTTTTAGTTTCATTGCAGTATGGAGTTTATAGTGAATGCTAGATATAATTTAAATTATGAATTTTTCTTTTGATTTTGCCTCGTCAACTAGTGAGGTTGCTTTCTATTTTAGAAGATTGAATTTAGCTATAGGATTACATGAAGCGTGAATATGACGACTTGATAAAATTGTTTAAGTAGATCCCCTTTTCGAGATTGTTTATTTAAAAGAAAATGTTTCATTCCAGTACCTAGTTTATCATTACAAAGGAATATTTATACTCTGACCATTAACTTGAGCCAAGACCCAGTACAACTCACGTTTATGACTCTCGAATTGATAGTTAATATTGAGAGGTTTAATTCAAAAATTAAACTACCCAATAGTCAGATAAGTATGAGAGGTTTTACTTTTCCAGATAGGACTTCTCTTGAACATATCAACAACATGACTTCAGATATTGGCAAAATCTGACTCAAAATGGGATCAATGTACATGGTGACAATATGATATGATCGAATGATATACAATGTGATTTCGCAACCTAGGAAGGGAAGTGACGAAGAAAGGATAATCAAAACCCGATCCGAGATGAAAATAAGTGCCATGTTCAAGAGTGACATGTTTTCGTTAACACAAAATACAAGACATGTTTAATTCCATTTTTCCCCACTATTTATGGCGAGTACCTATTTATTTTTTATATAAATCTTGAAGAGGATACCATATGATTAATGGATAATTTAACCCTTCAGATGAATCCATCCTACTATGTTTAGCGAGCCCTAGGAAGGAGTCGCTTGATCTCGTCATGGTGACAAGCATGACAGCTTCACTCCGGGAGAAATACCATAGCACATGGTTTCATATTGGGGGATATATAATGAGGAAAAATGACATAATATATTGGGGGATATATAGGGGGTAAAGGTTTTTTATATTGGCAGGTATAAGAAATGGAGCTCAAAGTTAATGAAAAAATATAAAGGGGTGTAAAAAATTTTAATGAGAAAATGGATACCTACAATATATAGTGAAAGTAGGCGCTTTTTAAATTGGGAAGGTGTATTGCGTTTATATTGGTAGGGGGTTAAATAATGTGACTTTTAGAGGTATTTTCCAATATGTACTCAAATTAAGGGTATTTTTTAATATGCTATGATTGCATGTGATGTGTTATAGGTTCATTGAGTGAAGCCCCCTATGGTGACAAGTCCTTCGTAGTTTAAGTTTTATGAGTCTGACATAGGGGTCACTCGACATATTTTTCATGTTTAGGGAGTTTGAAAAAGAGGCGGAAAAGAAAATCCAAAAGGTCCCTTTTCGTAGATAGTCCCTCGAATCCAAAAATGTAGAAAACGATATTCATGAGAACCTCTTAGTCATGTTTGACTAAGGTATTCCTTTTTCATAATTATTCAACCTCAGTCTGAAAAAGGGGTAAAATTATACTGAGACAACTTCAATTCATTTATTTTAATGAGCTCGAAAGGACAAGTGCTCGATAATATTTTCATATTTTGGGAGTCTGAAAAGAGTTGAAAGAGTACTCCTCCTAGAGGAATGAGTGGTATAAAGAGTAGCAAGTGGTTATGGTGATGATGGAACTACTCAAAACATGCAAAGGTCAAGATGATGGATAATAAGACCACTCATCACAATGGTTCCCAAGGCAAGGGTAAAACAACAAAGTGAGAGTGTATGATCATCCAATCACAAGAGGTAGAATGAGAATGGTTTCATTTTTACACAAGCTTGAAATAGAGAAAAAAAATGCTTGAAATTGGTTTCATTTGTTTTACAAGCTTGAAACATGAGAAAAAACTATGCTTGGAATAATTTTGCGTGGCCCCAGAATAATGACTCAATTCGAGGTACATTCCCCCCAAGCTTCAGTTCATTCACCTAAGTAGACTCCTGGCTACCAATAGGTGGATAGAATGAAGGTTCATTTATGAGATCAAGTGAAAGACTCAAATGGGAATTTATGAGATCTATTAAAAGACTCAAATTTAAAGGGGATTTGTTTCATTTTTTAATGAGCTTGACATAGTAAAAGAACTATTCTCATAGGGACCTATTTCATTTTTTAT
This sequence comes from Pinus albicaulis, assembly GCA_034641835.2. Classification (NCBI taxonomy): domain Eukaryota; kingdom Viridiplantae; phylum Streptophyta; class Pinopsida; order Pinales; family Pinaceae; genus Pinus; species Pinus albicaulis. The sequence continues at coordinate 1,627,461,387 of CM076584.1, forward strand.
AGAGGTTGAAATACTAAGAGAACTATCCTCATGACACCTTGTTTCATTTTTTAACGAGCCTGGCACAAGAGAAGAAGCTTTGATCCACAGACCTTGTTTCATTTTTTAAGGAGCTTGACATAAGAAAAGGAACTTTGCTCTGAAGACCTTGATCATGGCCCCTAAGAGGTCATCACTTCCAAGAAGTTCTCATCAGATGGGAGAACAACACTCTAGAAATCAGTGTCGAATTCCTCGAGTACCTGATGCACTACATCACTGACTAGATCATCAGTGGATGCGGGCATGGAACAAGTTGTCACATAATTAACGTATGGCGGGGAAGATACCACTTGTATTTAAGAAAAATTTAGGTATGATGGTTGATTGGGAACGAAATTAGGACCAACGAACAAAAGCTGATCAATGGTCACAATTCTTCCTTCATGTGGGAAACACATCACATGAAAGAAAGAAGAGGAAAGAGCTCCCATGACATAAATATAGTCACGACCAAGGAGTAAATTAAATTCCAAAGGTCCTTGGACAATCATCACATCTATATAGATAATCTTTTCCCCCAAAGTAATAGGAAACTTAGGAAGGACCCCTAACGGTTGAATAGTTCCTCTGTTAAACTCCAACAAATTCCGGGTAATAGGCACAAGCTATGGAGAACTGAAATATTTCCAAGTAGTTGAAGACAAAATACTAACAACTGTTCCTTCATCTATTATTGTGCTAGGTATGACCACATTATAGGCCTGTATTGTGATCTCAAAGTGCATGTAAGAAGGAATACAATATCCTACCAGTCGACTCCAATCAAAGGAAGTGACCATACTACTTGGAGGGGGTGTCGTGGGAATGGGAGAATTTTCCCATTGTGTTATGGGAACAATAGGATTTCCCTCCAATTCATGGGAATCTGAAAAAACAAAAGGAATGTGAGTGGTATGAAGTTCACTCTCTACAAGAAAGGTCTGATCAATAGAAGGTGGAATCAGGTCAACCATTTCCTCAACCAATGGTTGGTCAGGAAAAAACTCATGGGGTTCAATTTCGGAGAGAGTGAGATTTACCAGAGATGAATTCTGATCAATGGTTGATCACCTAGCAGAGGATCAGAGGATGGATTCCAATAACTAGTAGGAAGACAAGGCTGAGAATTTGTAAGGTTTTTAAAAAATTTGGAGGCTTCATCCATATAAGGACAAAGGTGAATGGGATGATTCCCTTCACATAACTTACAAGGAAATTTGACTTTACCATTTTTCCCATGGGCCTTACTATCACTAGTTGAGGTTTTATCACCAACATGATCTCTAGAGTCCGATGGAAAAGGTTGATGTGAGCCAGTAGACCACACTTCTAATATCTTGGGAATACCAAGAAAATATCTAAGAAGGTGGTCACCCTTAGATAACTTGCACAGGAATTTGAATTTGCGGGACTGATTGGAAGGTTTTTCAACATTAGTTACATTGGAAGCAATCGTTTCCTGGTTCCCTCTTGCTTATTTTGCTTCCTCTTCTTCTTAGCTACTTGGTTACAAGCATTCAAAATTTCACTAGAAAAAGAGGAAGAATGGGGTGAAGAAACAGGTGAAGAAGGTGAGGGGTCAACTTTCGGATCAACATTAGGTTGACATTGTTTAGGTGGAGGAGAAAATGGTTGAGAAGCATCTTGGACATTCGAAACCATGGGGGTCAAAAATAACCAAACTGGAAAAAAAATGGTAAATCTTGAAAGGGACAACGTTGCCATATAAGGAGCACCAATATTTCCAAAAGAAGGAAAAGGACTAGGATTCTCGTCAGAGGGGTTTCCTTGATTGGAAAACTCAGGGAATTTTTCCATGAGTCTCAACCTAATATCCACTAAGGATTTATGCACGGGTAACATGTTATTTTGTGGGTAGTAAATTTTAGAAATAAACAACAAATAAATTAAAAAAGGGGTAAGCTAGGAAAAAAGGATTACCAAGTATCCGTGAACCACAGAATATCTCCTGGAGAACCAAGAAGTATGGTAGCCAATCTCCCTGAATGTTGTGTTCGGTGTATCACGTTTACAAGGCGAACGACTGGGTTACCTTTGGAAGGATAGAAACCTAGTGGGGACTCCCAAAATATATGAGACATTACATGGGCATGAAAATCAATATTAATGTTGTTTAATGTGTAATCGTTCAATGAGAGCATTCCTATATAATTTCATACATGGAGCACCTCTGATATAGCTGAAAGTACTAGAGAACAGTCTTATATACTTCCGTACATGGAATGGGATATCACCCCCTGGATGCAACGCAGGAAGTTAGCAACAAGTCTTACGTTTTATGATGCCTGAACACATCTATGGCCTATACCTCTAAATGCTTGCATTAATTTGAAATTCTTGTTAGGTTAATTGGGGTAAATTTTAAGTTGATCTTTATTAAATTTTCAATTTCAAGGATCAAAACGATGTCACATGAATACCTATAATGCAACTAGCATGAGAAAAGAATTCCTTCAATTAAATGAACACTATCTAGTTTAGGGAATAGTTTCAAACAGTGATTCAAAAATAATAATGCATCAAATGACGTTTTCCTAACTAGATCACTTTCACTATCCCAATTCAATTTAAAACATCAAAAGATGCAAACTATGCAATGTAATATATGCAAAATTTATTTTTCTTTCTGATTAATGAGAATTCATTCAATGCAAAATTCGATGAAATTAGAATATACTTAATGTAATTTTTAGTTTTCATTCACTAAACAATGTAATCTATGTTCAATGATCAATCTCAAAATGAGTTATCAATTCAATGTGATCTAATGCACTTAAAAAAAAGTAAACTTTGAGATGAAAACTAAATGAATGCAATATTGATTTCTTTTATGATCTCAAAAGAAATAATATTCTCAATCAATAAACAAATCAATATACCTTCAACACATACAAGCAATGAACAAAAATTTCAATCGACTCAAAGAATCAAAGACTCAACCAAAATTCACCATTACCACTTCAAGTATGGGATGGAATTTTGCACACCAGAAATAAAATAACACCAAATAGACAAAATTTGATGCACACGGAGTGGGAGGATGACTTCAAAGATCAGGACACACTAGGCCTTTTATCAGAAACCCTAAAAATTCTCAAATTTAAGGACCAACGCTAATTTACATAGAAAACCCCGTGTTGACAGGGTATTTAATGCTACTTTAGACCCCAAAACTTGTGTTGGCAACACTACTTTACACAGAAAAACCTATGTTGGTCTACGAAACTGGACCAACGTGGGTAGACAATGGAAGACAGGGTTTCTAGCGTGACTTTACTTAGAAATATCCATGCTGGTAGTGCGACTATCTTTGTAAAAACATGCGTTAAGCGAGAAATGATTAGGAAAAGGAAGCAAATATTAATTAGAAACCTAGACATGATACCCCAAACCATAAAATAATTAAAGTATAGATTCAAAAGCAATAAAAATCAAACATTACTAATTTTTTGGCCAAACTAAGCAAGAATACCAAATGCACAAGGAGAGCTAAAAAGGCTATAGGCTCCCCCATGGAGTCACCATCCATTCTACAGATAGAAGAGATCCCTCTAGCCCAATGATTGGGTCTAGTAACAAACGAGACCAAATAAAGCAAACTCTCTTAGCTTAAATCAGATGACATGAGAGAGGAATATGGCTTACCTCACTCCTATGCGGTTACTTGTTGATGTTAATCCTGATATCCTTAATTCCAAGCTCACTCATCACTATTACTTTACGTACGAATAACTAAAAGAGAGATCTAACAATGACAAATAAAGAAAGCATATTATTATATTTCATTCTAATGTAAACCATATGACAGATCAAGGATCATCATACTAAGCCAGTAATCATCGATAAGCTTATGGAAAGTAAAACATGCTTTGTATTATTGATAAATTAAAGAGGGAATAATACAACCCATGCCTTGATGTTTGAGGCCTCCTTCAGGACGATTTTCCAAATCCAAGCCAAAGACTTCAAGAAATCATTCTCCTTATAATTTTGGTAGCATTTAGGCACATTTGATCACTTGAAAGGAAACTAGCAATGACGAACCATTTTAGGAAAGCATGGAATTCATTTATAGGGAAGTTAAAGAGGTTATGGACCCATAAAAGAGAGAGGAAGGTCCATATCTTAAGGGGAAGGTCCCTAAAGGTAGGATCAAGGGCTCAAAATGGGAGAACTCGACCCAATTCTCTACCAACTGATACCAGACTTTCATTCTCGAGGTTTCTAGTAGGCGAAGCTTCTGATCCATTTTTGGAGAACTTGCCTGAAGAGGACCAACATGGATTTTCACTTTAATTTTCACTCTGCCAACGTTGTACACATGTTACGCACAGGGTTATAAGTGCGAGGCCATGGAGGAGAGAAACACACTAAGATTTCAAATTATTTTTTTCACAAGCCTTCTCCAGAATTGTTTTAATACATTGATTCTCCATCTCTTCAGGGATGTTTTGAGCATGTTATTCATGGTGAATATGTTTTCACATATTTTGTCTCTTTGTGACATTTGTGGCATGAGTGAAACAAAGAATGACACTTCAGGTACAGAATGGGGAATGGGAAAAAACATTGTGTAACAGATGCCCCCTAAAGCATGAAAGCAAAATGAGAAGTGATGGTTGAAGTGATTTATTAGTTAAGGAAAGGAATTTGGAAAAACATAGTTATGAGACCTGCAAATCAAACATGATACAATATATGACATCTCTGATATAAATATGCCTGATAGTACATCTATGAATAGGCATAAAATAACACATGAATCTACAACATGGATATGGATCCATGGCATGGGTGTAGCCATATGTATAGAAAGGATCATGTATACAATCATGAATACTCAATAACTCCACGCAACCCAGATTTTGACAGATGTGATCCAAGGTCGTCATCTCTGTCTCGATCCATCCAACATACAAATACAACCATGTGAGTAGATGTATTGATGTCAAATGTGGTAGAAACCACCTGATTATTGGTCGATGAGGTAAACCGTTAACATGAATGAGAGAAACCACCAATAATGACGATGGCCCTCAAGATATAACAACACAATCTACAAGTGTGAATAATGGAGCTAAAGTTGAACACTCATGAAATCATTCGATCGAAGGCCAATGATGTGAACTTGTTTTCGAAGATGAAGAAATTTCCATTGAGGCATGCAAGCTCCAAGGTACTGAAAGGGTGTTTCTAGATCATATTCCTAGATAATGAGCTAGAGTCGACAAGTAGTGATTCATCGAAGGAGGGCCATAATGTTTCCCACATCATCGACATGAAACAAAGGACTATGATGAAAGTGATTTAGGATTGTAACAAAAAAGGTCAGATGAGGCACAAGAGGTTTGAATTTTTGCAGATAGGACTTCTCTTGAACATATCGGTGACACAACTCTAAAATTTGGCAGCATTTGACTCAAAATGGGATCGAAGGGCATGATGAAAACATGAGGTGATTGAATGAGAGGAAAATGTATTTTCCAAACCTAGGAAGGCAGGCGACGAAGAGAGGATATCCCAAAACTGGCACGAAATTCAAATGAGTGTCATGTTCAAGAGCGATATGTTGACTTTAATAAAGAATACAAGAGATGTTTACTTCCTTTTTTCCTCAATATTTATAACGAGTACCTATTTATATTTTATAGCAATCTTGAAGAGGATACCATATGCTTGATGTATAAGTTCACCCTTCTGATGAATCCATCCTAGTAAGCTTAACGAGCCCTAGGAAGGAGTAGCTTGGTCTCGTCATGCTTACAAGTCATGTGTTGTTTAATTTTTACGAGTCTGACGGAGGGGTAACTCAACATCTTTTTCATGTTTAGGTAGTTTGAAAAAGCGGCGGAAAAGAAAACTATAGAGGTCCCTTTTTCATAGATAGTCCACCGAATACAAAAAGGTAGAAAATGATAACCTATAGAACCTCTTAGTCATGTTCAAATAAGGTATTCCTCTTTTGTAATTATTCTATCTCATTCCGAAAAAGGGTTAAACCTATACTGAGTAGACGTCAATTCATTTACCTTAACGAGCGTGAAAGGACAAGTGCTCGACAATATTTTCATATTTTGGGAGTCTGAAAAGGGTTGAAAGATGACTCCTCCTAGAGGAACGAGTGGTATAAAAGGTAGAAACTAGTTTTGGTGATGATGGAAATTCTTATAACAAGTAAAGGTTAAGAGCTTGGATAACAATACCACTTATCGCAGTAGTTCCCCAAGAAAGGGTAAAAACCAAGTGAAAGCGTATGATCGGCCAAGCAAAGGGTGATGATGGAATGACGAAAACAAGGTTCATCTGGAAGAAGAGGCTGATAAAAAGGCAATCATGAGAGGTAGGATGAGAATGGTTTCGTTTTTACGGAAGCTTTAAAGATGGAAAACTATGCTTGAAACTGGTTTCATTTTTACACAAGCTTGAAACATGTGCAAAAACTATGCTTGAAACTGGTTTCATTTTTACACAAGCTTGAAACAGAGACAAAATATGCTTGGAATAAATTTTCATGCCCCCAACATAATGACTCAAATCGAGGTACATGCCCCCTAAGCTTCATCTCAATCATCTAAGTAGACTGATGGTTACTAATAGGTGGATGGAATGAAGGTCCATTTACGAGATCAAGTGAAAGATTCGACTCGGAATTTAGGAGATATAAACAAGAGCTTGAAGTGAAAGGGGATTTGTTTCATTTTTTAATGAGCTTGACACAATAAAATAACTAAGCTCATAAGGATTTGTTTTATTTTTTAACGAGGTTGACATAGTAAAATAAATATCCTCATGACACCTTGTTTCATTTTTAAACGAGTTTGACACAAGAAAAGGAACTCTTCTTTGACACCTTGTTTCATTTTTTAATGATCTTGACACAAGAAAAATAAATTTGCTTTGACACATTGTTTCATTTTTTAAGGAGCTTGACACAAGAAAAGGAACTTTTCTCTAGAGACTTTTTTTCATTTTTTAATGAGATTGACACAAGAAAATGAACTTTTCTCTAGAGTCCTTGTTTCATTTTTTAACGATCTTGACACAAGAAAAGTAACTCTTCTTTGGAGACATTATTTCATTTTTTAAAGAGCTTGAAAAAAAAAAGGGAACTTTTCTCTGGAGAGCCTTGATCATGGCCCATAATAGGTCATGGATTCCAAGATGTTCTCATTAGGCAGGAGAAAAACACTCTAAAATTTAGGGTCTAATGCCCCTAGTACATGATGCACTAGACACAGGCATGGAATGGGTCACCACATAATTAACCTGTGGCAGGGAAGATACCACTTTCATGTAAGAAAAATATAGGGACGATGGTTGATTGGGAGCCAAATTAGGACCAACAAACAAAAGCTGATCAATGGTCACAATTCTTCCTTCATCTGAGAAACACGTGACATGAAAGAGAGAAGAGGCAAGAGCTCCCATGACATAAATATAGTCACGGCCAAGGAGTATATTAAAGTTCAAAGGGCCTTGGATAACCACCGCATATATATAGATGATCTTTCCTCTCAAAGTAATATGAAACTTAGGAAGGATCCCTAACGGTTGACTAGTTCCTCTATTAAAAGCCAGAAGATTCTAGGTAAAAGAAACTTCTTTTAAAAGTAGATTTTCATTGATTGAAAAGTGCATTGAGTGCATTCTAATTTATCAAAAGATTTTATTTTTTTTACATAGATTAAATTGCATAGTTTACATATTTTTATTTTCTAAATTGAATTGGGATAGTGAAAGTGATCGAGTTAGGAAAGCTTCATTTTTTGCAATATCGTTACTGGATCATTGTTTGAAACTTTTTCCTAAACTAGATAACGTTCATTGAATTGAAGGTATATTTTTCTCATATTAGTTGCATTATAGGTATTCAGGTGACATCGTTTTGAGCCTTGAGATTGAAAATTTAATCAAGATCAACTTAAAATTTACCTCAATCAACATAAGGAGAATTTGAAATTAAAACAAACATTTAAAGGACTAGGCTAGAGATGCTTCCTAGCATATTTAAACGTAAGAGCTGTCACTAAATTCCCGTGTTGTATCCTGGGGGTAATATCCTGTTCCACGTACGGAAGTATATAGGACCGTTCTCTAGTACTATTGGGTATATCGGAGGTGCTCCACATATCAAAATATATAATAACGCTCTGATCAAACGGTTACACATTATAGAACATTAATACAGATTTTCACTCGCACATTTTGTCATGTATATTTTTGGAGTCCCCACTAGGTTTCTATCCTACCATAGGTAACTGAGTTGGCTGCCTTGTAATGTGATACACTGAACATAGCATTCAGGGAGATTAACTGTTGTACTTCTTGGTTCGCCAGGAGGTATTCTCTGGTTCACGGATACTTGGTAATCCTTTTTTCCTAGCTTACCCATTTTTTGATTTGTTTGTTGTTAATTTCTAAAATTTACTACCCACTAAATAAAATTTTACACGTACACAACTCCTTAGTGGATCTTAGGTTGATACACATGGAAAAAATCCCTGAAATTACCAATCAAGGAAACCCCTCTGATGTGAATCCTGATGATTTTCTGTCTTTTGGAAATATTGGCGCTCCTTATATGGCAACGTTGTCCCTTCTGGGATTTAGCATTAGTTTTCCATTTTGGTTATTTTCGACCCCTATGGTTCTGAATGTCCAAGCTTCTTTTCAACCAAGTTCACCTCCACCTGAACATTGTCAACCTCATGTTGATCCTAAATTTGACCTCTCACCTTCTTCACCTATTTCTTTACTGCATTCTTCCTCTTCGTCTGGTGAAAGTTTGAATTCTAGTAACCAGGTAGCTAAGAAGAAGAATAAAATGAAGAAGAATAATCAAAATAATCAAGGGGGAAACCAAGCAACTATTTCTTCCAATGTAACCGATGTTGAAAAAGCTTCCAATTAGTCCCGCAAAGTCAAATTACCTTGCAAGTTATGTAAGGCTGACCACCTTCTTAGATATTTTCTTGGTATTCCCAAGATATTAGAAGTGTGGTCCACCGGTTCACATCAGCCTTGTCATCAGCCTCTGGACATCATGCTAGTGATAAAACATCAACTAGTGATAGTAAGACCCATGGGGAAAAGGGTAAAGTCAAATTTACCTTTAATTTATGTGAAAGGAATCATCCCCTTCACCTTTTTCCTTATATGGATGAAGCCTCCAAAGTTTTGGAAAACCTTACAGGTTCTCAACCTTGTCTTCCTTCTAGTTACCAGAAGCTTTCCTCTGATCCTCCACTAGTTAATCAACCGATTGATCAGAATTCATCTCTAGTCAATCCCACTCTCTCTGGAATTGAACACCATGAGTTTGTTCCCGACCAACCATTGGTTGAGGAAACAGTTGACCTGATTCCACCTTCAGTTGATCATGTCTTTCTTGTAGAGAGTGAACTTCATACCACTCACATTATTTTTGTTTCTTCAGATTCCCATGAAATGGAGGGAAATATTCCTGTTTCCACGGTACATGAGGGTGATCCTCCTGTTCTCGTAACACAAGGGGGAAATTATCTCATTTCCATGACAAACCCCCCCAAATAGTATGGTCTCTTCCTTTTATTGGAGTCGACGACAAGATATTGTCTCTTACATTCCCTTTGAGATCACAATATAGACCTATAATGTTCTCGTACCTAGTACAATAATATATGAAGTTGAATTTGTTATTATTCTATGTTCAACTACTTGGAAAGATTTTGGATCTCCACATCTTGTGCCTGTTACCCAATTTTTCTTGGCTTTTAATAGAGTAACTAATCAACTGTTAGGAATCCTTCCTAAGTTTCCTATTACTTTGGGAGTAAAGATCAGCTATTGTTATAGGAAAAGTTACCCTAAGGTCCTAGGTTGAAAGACCTAATAGAGCAGGGGCATGTCATCATAATAAGGACTCTAATTACCAACTTCTATGCTTTAAACTAGAAAGTGAGGATTGCAGATCTTACTAGTTTATCCTTCGTTTGTAGTATATCCCGTAGGGTTCAAACCCCCTGCAACTCCTCGTGTTCTAGAACCTGCAAATCAATCAAGTACAAGCACAAAAGCTAGTTGGACAACATATATTTCCTAGATATTATCAAATTAACATACATGATCTCATAAATATAACATGAAATAAACTATTCAAGATTATAAAGAATGTATAAGAGATATATAAGGTATGAACATCAGGGACAGGATGGTACTTATTTTATTGATAACATGCATAGTAAATAATAGTGGAAAAATCACCTAAGATCTGCCACGGCCTTGAGAAAAACCATCCTCCAAATTTGTCTAGCCCTAGCCTCACAAAGCTTCTTCCATAAATGGTGCACAAAGGATGTCACGTAGAATGAGGGTGATCATCACAAGGAAACAAGGGTTTCTTGAAATCTGGGAAGTGCAGGAGGAACAGGGAAAATATTAGACTTGATCAGGTCTATAACAGGCTATAATATCAATAATATTCTCTCTCTCCCCCCTTAGGCCATTCCCTTGAGGTGTATTTATACTTCCTGAAATTAGTTTTTTCAGTTGGGGAATAGTTAGGCCACGGGATGGGGTAGTTAAGTTACAGGAAAAACTGTAAACCCTGCCTCAATAATAGGGAATTTTTATAGTTTTTAATATTTTAAATAGCATACGCGGGTCAACTATGGATGGACCCATGTGTGCACGTGGAAAAAACTGGGCAGAGTCGCGTATGGATTTTAAAATATTGTTTTTTTTTAGAAATGTGACCAAGTCTGAATGGAAGGGCTTCCCAAGGCCAATGCATAAGTCATCAAGTATATATAGGTGATAAATGATGCTATAACACCTATATAGATGTGATGGTTTTCCAAGGCCCTTTGGACTTTAATTTACTCCTTAGCTGTCACTATATTTATGTCATGGGAGGTCTTGCCTCTTCTCTCTTTCATGTGACATGTTTCTCGCATGAAGGAAGAATTGTAATAATTGATTAGCTTTTGTTCGTTGGTCCTAATTTGGATCCCAGTAAACCATCATCCCTAAATGGTTATTACATGAAAGTGGTATCTTCCCCGCAATAGGTTAATTATGTGGCGACTTGTTCCATGCATGTGTCTACTGATTATCTAGTGAGTGATATAGTACATAATGTACTATGGGCATTAGACCCTGATTTCCAGAGTGTTGTTCTCTCATCTAATGAGAACCTCTTGGAAGACATGACCTCTTATGGGCCATGATCAAGGCTCTCCAGAGTAGAGTTCTTTTCTTGTGTCAATCTCTTTAAAAAATGAAACAGGGTCTCCAGAGCAGAGTTCCTTTTATTGTGTCAAGTTCGTTAAAAAATGAAACAAGGTCTCTAGAGTTTTTTTTTTCTTGTGTCAAGCTCGTTAAAAAATGAAACAAGGACTAGAGAAAAGTTAGTTGTCTTGCGTCGGGCTCCTTAAAAAGTGAAACAAGGTGTCAAAGCAAATTTATTTTTCTTGTGTCAAGCTCAAAAAATGAAACAAGATGCCGTTGAAGAGTTCCTTTTCTTGTTTCAAGCTCGTTTAAAAATGAAACAAGGTGTCATGAGGATAGTTTGTCTACTATGTCAACCTCGTTAAAAAATGAAACAGGTCCCTATGAGAATAGTTCATTTATTGAGTCAATCTCATTAAAAAAGGAAACAAATTACCTTTGAATTCGAGTTCTTGTTTAGATCTCTTAAATTCTCAGTCGAGTCTTTCACTAGATTTCGTAAATGGACCTTCATTTCATCAACCTACTTGTAACCAGTAGTATAATTAGGTGAATGAGATGAAGCATAGGGGCCATGTATCTCAAATTGAATCATTATGTTGGCGGCATGCAAACTTATTCCAATAATAATTTGTCTTTGTTTCAAGATTGTGTAAAAATGAAATCATTTTCATGCATAATTTTTCCACGTGTTTCAAGCTTGTGTAAAAACGAAACCTATTTCAAGTACAGTTTCCCATGTTTCAAGCTTCTATAAAAATGAAACCATTCTCATCCCACCTCTCACAATTTCATTTTTATCAGCCTCTTCTACCAGATGAACCTTGGTTTTGTCATTCCATCGTCACCCTTTGCTTGGTTGATTATACATTTTCACTAATTGGTTTTTACCCTTTCCTAGGGAACCGTTGCTATGAGTGGTATTGTTAGCTAGCCTCTTTCCCTTTACTTGTTCTGAGAATTTCCATCATCACTAGAACTAGTTGCTACCTTTTATACCACTTGTTCCTCTAGGAGGAGTCATCTTTCAGCCCTTTTTAGACTCCCAAAATATGAAAATACTGTCAAGCACTTGTCCTTTTGAGCTAGTTAAAGTAAATGAATTCATGTCTACTCAGTATAAGTTTAACCCTTTTCTGGACTGAGATAGACTAGTTATGAAAAAGGAATACCTTAGTTAAACATGACTAAGAGGTTCTCCCAGATATCGTTTTCTACATTTTCAGATTCTAGGGACTATCTACGAAAAGGGACCTCCCGAGTTTTCTTTTCTGCCTCTTTTTCAAACTCCATAAACATAAAAAATATGTTGATTTACCCCTCCATTGGAATCATAAATGATGTAGGAATTGTCACCATGATGAGACCGAGCTACTCCTTCCTAGGGCTCGTTAAAATGATTAGATGGATTCATCTAAAGGGTGAACTTATACACTAAGAGTATGGTATCCTCTTCAAGATTGTTATAAAAAATAAAGACGTACTCACTAGAAATAGTGGGAAAAATTGAAAGTAAACATGTCTTGTATTCTGTATTAAAGGCAAAAAGTCACTCTTGAACATGACACTCGTCTGCATTTCGTGTTGGGTTTGGGATATCCTCTCCTCTTCGCTTTCCTTCCTGGGTTTGGGATATACATTTGTCTCTCATTTGATCACCTCATGTTTTCATCATGACCTCTGATCCTGTTATCATTGCCCCAAAATTTCCAAGGCTGAGAATGGAATTGAAGGAAGGTAACCACAGACTAGGATTTAGGTCAGGTAGCTCGCCTTACTAGGACTACAGAGGGCTCTCTCAATGTCACTTTGTAGTCAATGAAATGGCTGAATATCTAATAATCTTAGGCTAGGTATATAATCCCATTAAATAGGGTTTTTGTTTGATGATTCTTGTGCTAGATAGGAAATAACACTTAGGAGACTAGGTCTAGGGTTTAGGTCAAAATTCAAGGTCAAGTTGTAGAGATATGGATGAGGCCAGGTAGGTAGCTTTAAAGCATGCTTAGTTTGTTCATTGTGTATAGGATGAAATTTAGGAGAATATGAATTATAATTTAGGTGAATTCCTTCATTTAGAAGAACAAAGACATATGATGTAAACCTTGTTAAAATAAAGCATGAAAAGGCATGATTTCTACTTATAAACTAACAAGATAAACTCATAGAAGAATATATGTGAAAGAGGGTATTATATCATTCAAATTGATAAGATAAAAATACAGAGAAAGAATAAATTCTCCAAGGCATACCACAGGAATCTCAACACAAATTCTGCAACATTGTCTTTGATTTCATTCCATAAGCTTGTATAATAGCTCCACTACAAAAAAGTACTATCCAACCCTTGACATTTATGGAGAAAGCTGAAGGTAAGAGAGGAGCTCTACCAATCATGAAAAGAAAAAATTAGCTGAATAAGCCTTGTTTTCTCTTTATAACATCTTGAAATGACATTTTTTGTCTTTTAGTGAAAGAAAAAACTTTGAGGAAATTTTTGACTTTTTGAAACAATTTGACAATGTAACAAGCTTTAAAATAAGACAATATGTCTTAGTTTATTTCCCTACCTACACTAACTCCCTTTAAATGACTTGTATGATTAAAATGAAGTATTGTTTTCCTTGTTTGATGTCATACTTAGACTTTTTTGTGTTGAAACAAGGACACTTATACATAGACCTAGATGGAGATGGAGTGACTGACATATGACCCTAGATGATTGATGGATGACATGAACTCTAAAATGATGATGACCATGAATGGTGTGAAGGGAGTATAATTTTAGACCTAGACCATATGTAGTGACCAAAAATTATTTGAAAAATTGTTTGAAAAGACAATTTTGATCTACAACTAATAAAGTAAATTGAAAGAGAATATTTGATCATTGAACATATTGACACTAACATTGGCTCCAAGTGGGGATGGTATCTCCTTCAAGAGGTGTCAAGAACATCATACATCGGGTAGCCTTATCCATTGGGCAATGGAGTCAAAACTGCAAATTGAGAAAACTTCGACAAATTGAAATGATTAACTAAAACATAAAATGACATTGACTCAAAAAATTGACTTGAATTTTTTAACTTACTTATGGTAGCAGACCATTAGGGTTTTGGGGCATTTACCTCGGGCTATGATCCCTCTAGTGTAACCAATCCAACAAATGGCTACTTGTTTGAATCATGCTCACACTTTCCTTGAGCAGGCAGAAGAAACAAAATATAGACAACTCAAAGTGTCCACTGAACATGTTCTCATGATCTACAAATACAAGAAGATTAATCTTCCAGGAGGATGCAAAAAAATAACCAAAGGATCATGAATAACATGCAACATAAGCCTTTTTGGATGATTTAAAACAGGAAAACAAACCTCCTTCCAAATTGATGTTTTGTCTATGTGCTGAAACTGATCAACTTCATCAATTAATGCTGCATTTACCTTCATTACTGGTTGTAAAAAATTTGCGAAAAGATCCTGAAAATCATGAAAAATTAGCTCTTGTTTATTTGGAGGAATCAAGAAGCATCCTTCCATTTCAACTGGTTGCTCATCATGATGAATTTCAGCAAGAGTGTGCTCCTTGTCTTCAAACAATTCTGAACATATAGATGAACAAGTTTCCTCTTGAAACAAAAATTCAAGAGATGAAATGTTTGAATAATAATTTGAATGACACTCCTCATCAATGTCTTGGTCTCTTGAACACTACTGAATACCTTCATATAATTCAAGGGAATGATCATGATCTTCATCAATTGATTGCTGATTAATATTATCTTCGGTCAAAGAAGACATTGTTTGCTGGAAATTATTATGAAGACAATCTTCATTTGCAAGATGCTTTAGAAAAAAATCTTCTCTTTCAATGTTCTCTTCTTGATCCTTAACAATCTGATCAGTTTCATTTCTAGCTGCAGAAATTGTTGTTTGTTGAGAATCCACCTAAATGTCATGGAAAAAAACCTCTTCTATTTCCTCCTAATGAGAAAATAAATGAAACCAAGCTTCTTCAATCTCATAAGACATTAAATCTTTATCATGAATTTCAATCCCCATATGTTGAATAAGATCATCAAGGTTTCCACAAAGTTTTTCTACCAGCACTAGATAAGGGTATTTTTTTTTTTATAATTTTTACAGAATGCTGCGTAGAAATATTTAAGAGAACATAGACTAGTAGGTGGAAAATTCTCATACCAAAACCTTGCTCTTTCTTCTAAGGTCGCCATAAATATATTCATTAAGAATTCTTCATGAATCACAACTTCTAGTCTACATACATGCATGTGAAACTTAATCAAATGCAAAGCAGCAACATCTTCTTCTTGTTCTTTAAATTTAGGTAGATAGGTTAACCAACCAACACGAGACATCGATTTTGGAAAACCATAGATATGAGATCTATCCATAGGATGATACCTTCTAGAGGTTGAATCCATATTGAAATCAATGAAGTCACCAAGAAGTTATTCAAGCTCTCGGTTTTAAAACAATGGAGTCGCCATGAAAACTCTGAACCTTTAGATTCTTCGACACTAGAGTCACCATATGAAAAATGCACAACCTTCTTGTGCCTGACCACTATTCACCATCAAAATTCAGACCTAATATTTGTCATTCTTTCCAGGGAAATATTTAACCTTCACTCCATGGAAACGGTGCCAAAAATGTTATCACTCCCCCCAACTTTCGAAGGCTGAGAATGGAATTGAAGGAAGGTAACCATAGACAAGGCTTTAGGTTAGGTAGCTAGCCCTACCAAGATGAGAGAGGGACCTATCAATGTCACTTTGCAGTCAATGAAATGACGGAATATCTAATGATCTTAGGCTAGGTATATAAGCTCAGTAAATAGGGTTTTTGTTTGACGATGTTTCTTGTTCTAGATAGGAAATCACAGTTAGGAGAATAGGTCTAGGGTTTAGGTAAAAATTCAAGGTCAAGTTGCAGATATATGGATGAGGCCATGTAGGTAGCTTGAAAGCATGCTTAGTTTTTTCATTGTGTATATGATGAAATGAAGGATAATATCAATGAGAATTTAGGTGAATTCATTCATTTATAAGAACAAAGACATATAATGTAAATCTTGTTAAAACTGAGCATGAAAAGGCATTATTTTTGCTTATAAAATAGCAAGATAAACATAGAAGCATATATATGTGAAATAGGGTATTTTATCATTCAACTTGATAAGACAAACATACATAGAAAGAACAAATTCTCCAAGGCATACCACAGGAGTCTCAACACAAATTCTACAACACTATCTTTGATTTCATATCATAAGCTTGTACAATAGCTCCACTACAAAAAACAACTATCCAACCCTTGACAATTATGGAGCAAGCTGAAGGTAAGAGAGGAGATCTACCAAATGTGAAAAGACAAAATGAGTTGAATAAGCCTTCTTTTCTCTTTGTAATATATTGAAATGAACGTTTTTTCCTTTTATTGAAACCAAAAACTTTGAGGAAAGGTTTGCCTTTTTCAAACAATTTGATAATGTAAAAAGCTTTGAAAGAAGACAAATTGTCTTACTTTATTTCCCTACCTATGCTAACTCCCTTTAAATGACTTGTATGATGAAAATGAAGTCTTGTTTGCCCTGTTTAATGACATATTTGGACTTTTTAGTGGCGAAACAAGGACACTTTGACATAAACCTAGATGGAGATGGAGTGACTGATATATGACCCTAGATGATTGATGGATGACATGACTTATAAAATGATGATGACCATGAATGGAGTGAAGCGAGTAGAATTTTATACCTATACCATATGTAGTGACCAAAATTTATTTTAAACCTTGTTTGAAAATACAAGATTTTGACCTAGGACTACTAAAAACTAATCTGAAAGGGCATATTTGATCACTGAACATATTGACACTAACATTGGCTCTAGCTGGGTATGGAAACTCCTTCAGGAGGTGTCAAGAACATTGTAGATCTGGTAGCCTTATCCATTGGGCAATGGAGTCAAAATTGCAAACTGAAAAAACTTCAACAAACTGATATGATTAACTAAAACAGAAAATGACTTTGACTCAAAAACTTGACTCGAATTTTTGAACTTACTTATGGTAGCCCATCGGGATCGTGGGGCACCTAGGGCTTTAAATCCTGATGATAAACACCCACCTTCTGAAGATATATATACAATCATGCGATATGATCCCTCCAGTGTAACCAATCCAGCAAATAGCTACTTACTTGAATCTTGCTCACACTTTCCTTGGGCACGAAGAAGAAACAAAATATAGGAAACTCAAAGTGTCCACTAAAAATGTTCTCATGATATATAAATACAATAATATTCATATTCCAAGAAAATTCAAAATAAGCCTTTCTGGATGATTTAAAACAGGAAAACAAACCTCCTTCCAAATTGTTGTTTTGTCTATGTCCTGAAATTGATCACCTTCAGCAATGATTGTTGCATTGACCTTCATTACTAGTTGTAGCAAATTTTCCACAAGATCCTGAAAATCATGAAAAAATAGCTCTTGTTGATTTGGATGAATCAAGAAACATCCTTCCATTGCAACTCGTTGCTCTTGATGATGAATTTAAGCAAGAGTGTGCTCTTGGTCTTCAAACAATTATGAACATATAGATGAAAAAGCTTCCACTTAAAAAAAAAATTCAAGAAATTAAATGTTTGAAGAAGAATCTGAATGATACTCCTCATAAATGTCTTGGTCTCCTGAATGCTACTGAATACCTTCATATAATTCAAGGGAATGATCTTGATCTTCATCAATTGATTGCTGATTAATACTATATTCGGTCAAATAAGACATTGTTTGTTGGAAATTATCATGAAGACAATCTTACTTTTCAAGATTCTTTAGAACAAAATCTTCTCTTTCATTATTCTCTTCTTGATCCTTAACAATATGATCTATTTCATTTGTAGCTGTAAAAATTATTTTCTGTTGAGAATCCACCTTAATGTCATGGCAACAAACCTCTTCTCTTTCCTCCTAATGAGAAAATAAATGAAACCAAGCTTCTTCAATCTCATAAGACATTAAATATTTATCATGAATTTCAATTCCCATATGATGAATAAGATCATCAAGGTTTTCACAAAGTTTTTCTACCAGCACTAGAGAAGGGTAGTTTTGTTTATAATTTTTACAAAATTTTGCATAGAAATATTTAAGAGAAAATAGAATAGTAGGTGGAAACTTCTCATACCAAAACTTTTCTCTCTCTTCTAAGGTCGCCATAAATATCTTCATCAAGCAGTCTTCATGAATTACAACTTATAGTCTACATACGTGCATGTGAAACTTAATCAAAAGCAAAGCAACATCATCTCCTTCTTGACCTCTAAATTTAGGTAGATAGGTTAACCAATCAACACGAGGCATCGGGTTTGGAAAAACATAGATATGAGGTCTATCCATAGATGCATACCTTCTAACAGTTGATTTGGTATTGAAATCAGTGAAGTCACCAAGAATTTCTTGAAGCTACCGGCTTTTGAACAGTGGAGTCACCATGAAAACTTTGAACCTTTGGATTCTTCGAAACTGGTGTCGCCAGGGGAAAGATGCACAACATTATTGTGCCTGGCCACTGTTCACCATCATAAGTTAGAGCTAATATTTGTCGTTATTTCCCAGGAAATATTTAACCTTCGCTCCCCAAAAATGATGCCAAAAATGTTATCACTCCCTCCAACTTTCCAAGACTGAGAATGGAATTGAAGGAAGGTAACCACAGACCATGCTTTAGGTCAGTTAGCTAGTCCTACCAGGACTAGAGAGGCTCTCTCAATGTTACTTTGCAGTCAATGAAATGATTGAATATCTAATGATCTTAGGCTAGGTATATAAGCTCAGTAAATGGGGTTTTTGTTTGAGGTTTCTTGTGCTAGATAGGAAATGACAGTTAGGAGACTAGGTCTAAGGTTTAGGTCAAAATTCAAGGTCAAGCTGCAGATATATGGATGAGGCCAAGTAGGTAGCTTGAAATCATGCTTAGTTTTTTCATTATGTATAGTATGAAATGATGGAGAATCTAAATGAGCATTTGGGTGAATTCATTCATTTAGAAGAACAAAGACATATAATGTAAAACTTGTTAAAGCATAGCATGAAAATGCATTATTTCTGCTTATAAACTAATAAGATAAACACATAGAAGCATATATGTGAAAGAGGGTACTATATCATTCAACTTGCTAAGATAAACATACAGATAAAGAACAAATGCTCCAAGGAATACCATAGGAGTCTCAACACAAATTCTGCAACTTTGTCTTTGATTTCATTCCATAAGCTTGTACAAGAACTCCACTGCAAAAAACAACTATCCAACCCTTGACAATTATGGAGAAATATGAAGGTAAGAGAGGAGCTCTACCAAAAATGAAAAGAAAAAATGAGCTGAATAAACCTTCTTTTCTCCTTATTACATCTTGAAATGACCTTTTTGTCTTTTAGTGAAACCAAAAACTTTGAGGAACATTTTTCCTTTTTGAAACAATTTGACAATGTAACAAGCTTTGAAATAAGACAATTTGTCTTACTTTATTTCCCTTCCTATGCTAACTCCCTTTAAATGACTTGTATGATGAAAATGAAGTCTTGTTTTCCCAATTTTATGACATATTTGGACTTTTTAGTGGCGAAACAAGGACACTTAGACATAGACCTAGATGGAGATGGAGTGAATGATCTATGACCCTAGATGATTAATGGATGACATGACCTCTAAAATGATGATGACCATGAATGGAGTGAAGGGAGTAGAATTTTAGACCTAGACCATATGTAGTGACCAAAATTTATTTGAAAACGTGTTTGAAAGACAAAATTTTGACCTAGGACTACCAAAAAGTAAATTGAAAGAGCATATTTTATCACTGAACATATTGAAAATAATAGATCCAATTCTGAGTCAAATGTTGTGAAACTACGGAGTTGCGTTGCCGATATGATTAAGATAATTCCTATCTACAAAAGTCAAACCTCTTATACTTATCTGACCCTCTTTGCAATAATCTTGAATCACTCCTATATACCTTGATAAATCTTATGTTTCGTGTCGATGATGTGGAAAACATTATGGCCCTCCTTCGACAGATCACTTCCTATCGACATCGATTCATTATCCAGGAAGTTGATCTAGAAACTCCCCTTCAGTACCTTGGAGCTTGCATGCCTCAATGAAAATTTCTTCGCATTCGATGATAGGGTTACATAATTTTCCTTTGATCGAATGATTCTGTAAGTGTTTGACTTCAGATCTCTTATTCACACTTGTATATTGTGTTGTTGTATCTTAAGGGCCATCGTCATTATTGGTGGTTTCTCTAATGCCTTTTATGGTGTACCTTATCAACCAGTAATCAGGTGTTTTCTACCATGTTAGACATCAACACATCTATTCACATGGTCAGATTCATACGTTGGATGGATCGAGACAGAGACGACGACCCTGGATCACATCTGTTAAAATCTGGGTTGCGTGGAGTTATTGAGTATTCATGATTATATACATGATTCTTTCTATATGGATGTCAACGCCCATACCGTGGATCCATAAACATGATCCTTTCTAGATGGGTGGCTTGTGGATTCATGTGTTATTTTATGCCTATTCAGAGATGTACTATCAGGAATATCTATATCCGAGATGTCATATATTGTATTGTGTTTGATTTGTAGGTCTCATGACAGTGGTTTTTCAAAGTCCTTCCTTAACTGATAAATCACTTCAACCATCACTTCTCCTTCTACTTTCATACTTTAGGGGACATCTGTTACACAATATTTTTTCGCATTCCCCATTCTGTACCTGAAGCATCATCCTTTGTGTCACTCATGCCAAAAAAGTCACAAAGCAAAAAAAGTTGTGAAAACATATTCATCATGGACTATATGCTCAAAATATCCTTGAAGACTAAAAATAGAAATTCCTTGAAGCCTTCCTAAAAAAATCTTGTGAAAAACCTAATCTGCAAGTCCAAAGTGTTTCTCTCCTATATAGCCTCGTGCTTGTCACCCTCTGTGTAACATGTAAACAACACTAGAAACATGGGAATTAAAGTGAAAAGTAATGCTGGTCCTCTTCAGGCAAGTTCTCCAAAAACGAAGTAGAAGCTTATTCCTCTAGAAGTGTTGAGAACAGAACTCTGGTATCAGTTGGCTAAATATTCAGTCGAGTTCTCCCATTTTGAGACCTTGATCCTTCTTTTAAGGACTTTCCCTTAAGATATGGACATTCCTCCTTCTTTTGTGGATCCTTAACCTCTCCATATTCCCTATAAATGAATTCCATGTTATTGGTGGTTGCATTTATAGTGCTAGAATGCACCTAAACGTTGTCAAAATTCCAAGGAGAAGAAGTGCTTGAAGTCTTTGGCTTGGATTTGGGAACCCATCCCGAAGGAGGCTTCCAACATCAATGCACTAGTTGTATGCTTCCCTATTTAATTTATCAATAATACAAAGCATGTTTTAATTTCCATAAGCTTGTTGATGATTACTTGCTTAGTATGATGCTCATTGATCTATCAAATGGTTTACATTAGAATGAAATATACTATGATTTCTTTTTTTGTCATTGTTTGATATCTCTTGCAGATATTCGTATGTAAAGGAATAGCAAGGAGAGAGCTTGGAAGTAAAGATATCAAGATTAGCATTGAAAATTAACCGCATAGGAGTGAGGTAGGCCATCTTCCTCTCTCATGCCATTCTAATTTAATCAAGGAGAGTTTTCTTGCTTTTGTCTCGTTTGTTAATAGACCCACTCATTGGGCTAGAGGGATCACTTCTATCCGTAGAAGGGATTTCCTAGATAACACCAACAACGGTTCCATATTATTCATTACAAAGGTCAAAAAAAAAATTGTAGCCCTATCAGGACATATATAAGTTGAAGTTGCAAGAAATCAAGGTTGTAGATCAAGTTTTATCATAACAGAGTTGTAGTCTACTAGAGGAGCTTGAATTCAGTGTGCCTTCCTAAGAAGTTCCTTTTGCAACATTCTTGAAGTTGGCTATTTAGATCATGTTCTTTAATTTCATAATTTTTGAAAATTTTTGCGAATTTTTATGGTGGCTTCCATTCATTAGTTTTCCCTTTTTGATTGGGAGCAAGCACATGTAGAGAATTTGACCAGTGGATAAGGTGCTTGTGTGGTTGCACTAGTTTTTTGAATCAAATAGCTTCTGGATTAGTTGAGCGAGCAATATAGCATGTGTGAACAACTATCATTTGAGTTTGAAGCCTGAGGAGAAGTCCCTAAGGTTTTGGTGATTTTCTGTCAATTTTCTATGAGTTTTGAGCTTGGTAATAAATGCATGTCAGTTAGTCAGTTAAGTTTCAGTTTTTATTGTTTGACTCCATTTCTCAATGATATAATTAGGCTACTAGTATGCGGTGTTATTTGGAACCTCACTGGGAGGCTTCCATCTCCATTGGAGCCAATGTTAGGGTCATTAGTTTTCATCATCAAATGTATTTTCCTTATCCATTGAGTATTAGATTTTGAGAAATTGAGTCTATGACCACTGTTGTTGTCATAGCTTCAAAGTCATTATCCGACATCATTGAAATTCTTCCATGAAGGGTTGATTGAAATTTGTAAAAATTCTTAGTCAATGAGAGTACATGAGATTTACAATTAAAATGCCAGTGGTTAGAGTTTTCAAGAGATGTACAGGAATTCATACAATATGGTGCTTCACAAATATGGGGAGAAACTTTATTCAGGTTTGGTGACAAACATGATAGTGCATTTAAAGGAAATAATAACAATGATTGAATATGCTTAGGGAGGTTTGTTCCTGGAGGAGTTGAATAGGAAATGGATGGAGCATAACAAAGCACTACAAATGATTTGAGACATCCTGATGTATATGGATAGAAAATTTGTCACCAATTCCAACAAGACCCCAGTTAATGAACTTGGATTGAATCTGTGGAGAGATCACTATTGTCAAATCTCCAAATATTCTTGATAGGCTACTAAATACCCTTCATGACCTTGTACATGCAAAGCAGACAACCATTGTAGAGCATTCGTTGCACACTACCTAGTCAATAGCTGCACACAGTGCTACGGAGTCGCTACACAACGTTCCTCCTGTGCTACACAGTCTCGACACGACTCAACATTTCACCTTTATATTAATCCTGAGCCACATTTAGATGTTTTGATCAAGAAGAGTGATTCATCAGCACAAATTTACATTCAAATGATGTTTGTCCAGACTTATTAGTCATAGTGTTGTGTAGGATAGTCCATTTTCACTGTGTGAGCACCAGTCATCGTACTTTCTATACATATCCTAAACCATGCACCCTTTTTCCATAAAAAATTTCCATCATATGTATGGACGTGAAATGAACAAACTCAGTTAATTTAACCTCAAAATCCTTCACAAATTTCGAGAAAAAATCTATTGTTGGATTTTACTCAAATTATTTGTGGAGGTGCACCATGATGTTATTAACATGCTGTAAAAATTTAAGATTAATTGGATTTACCATTTGGGAGATATGCCCAAGACATAGGGCCGTTGCACAGATACTGTGAAACTGAAGCACAAAGGTGGAATGGAGCGTTTTGAATATTCCAAGTGTTAAGGAATGTGTGGAATGGGTCCATTTCCATCATAGTTTTCTAGTCATCATATTTCCATTAGCCAGATGTCCTTCAATGTATAGGTGTGCACACTTAGCTGGAGTTGTTTCTCAACCGCTGCACAACCCTCCACTGCTACACAACTAATATATTTAATTTTTCTACTTTTGTATAAATTGTGATGTAATGATCGAGGATATGCATTACATTGAAATTGAATGGATAGAACAATATTTGGATAGGATAAAGGACATTGCGTTTTTTTTAAGGATAAAGATTGCAGTTTTATGTTAGCTTTGTTTAGTTTTTTTGTTCAGAAAAACATCATACTGCTAAAGTTAGTTTTATTCGATTCACTTAGTGGATAAGTGATGTGGTGCATCTAGTCATATGGGTCTGTTGTGTCAAAAAAATATTTAAGGCCATTCAAACTATGAAAAAAGGATTGGAGTGCTAGAGGCTAGACAATCATTCTGGAAGTATTGTACTTTCTTCCAAATGAATATTAGAAGGAAGTTGCATTCTGGACAGTGATACCTGTGTCATATCTATGGGTATATTTTTCTCTTGTGTATGACATATATTTCCTTTCGGATCCGTATCTAGATATATTATTTCATATTGTAAATGTTATTCATGATGAAGTTTAAAAAGGGGGTTTTCAGAATTCAATGCATTGCTCTGATTAACTAAACTAGTCACATATGTATCATTTTCCTATATAACCCTGAACTCATCCTTGGCTTGATGCTCACTAGTCATTTTATCCTTTGCCTTATTCATCTATCCACTACAATGAAGTCAAACCAGTTTCTCATAGGTATTCCTTTCTTGACATTGTTTCAAGTGCACCATATCAATTATTCACTTGGATTTATCAAACTTCTTTGGTGCCATGTAGTTATGGCCTCTACACCCACCATAAAAAAATAAAACTTTGAACCATCTTCTGATCATTATAACTAGTCTAAAACTCAAATCATATCATTCATTTAATTGATTGATAGCTGAACTTACCAAGAGAGCCCTCTCCAAGGTTAGGGGGATTGGGCCTTAACCCAAATGAGGTTTGCGGTTAACTCTGAGATTTATATCCTCAGGCTAGGGAAATTTATGGAGTGATAACAGTCTATATTGCAGGTGGATCTAGAAGGAAAAATCTAGCCATAACCTCAGTGCATATTGTAGACAAAGATGCTCATTATCTGGAACCAAGAAATTGAGAAAGTTAAAGTGTAGTGGAAGAACTTTGGGCCCGATGAACCTATATAGAAGATGGTTGATCATATGAGAGCTATGGATCCTTCATTGTTTTCTGGATGAGGTAAAGGATTTTTGATATATGTATATGTATTTATGTATGGATGATGCTATAAATAGCACAACGAGCTGTGTTATAAAGCTCTAATAAGTGATATGGTTGTCATATTTCTATGTTGTGATGTTGGTTTTATTTTGAGTTGGTTGTTCATTGTAAATACTGCAATGAGCTCATTTATATAGATCCATGAGGAGTATGTTTTGGTTTTAGTAGGTTTTGTTCATTGTAGGTGTCATTGAACACCAAGGACAATGTTCCCCTAAAGGGGGGCGGATTATAACAAACCCAGGTTAAAATTTCATTTAATAAAGTTAATAAAGACAAAATAATACCAAGTTAATGGGACACTTATTCCAAGATAAATGTTGGAAAAGACATCCTAGTGGGAATTTATTTGGTTTATTATGGCTAAGGGAAATTATCAAAGGCAATGTAAAAGGCTTTCAAAAGGATAGAGGCATTAATTGACATTTTATTTATGAAAATAAAGGAAATTAGGAGAAAAGGAAGGTGAAAGGTCACATGTTGCATGCAAGAAGGGAATTGAAGGAAAATTGAAGAAATTGAAGAAAATAGAGGCCTTAATGATAAAAAGGCTTATGAGGATCAATTCACAACCTTTTGTTAGTTCTATTTTGGAGCTCTCTTTCTATTCTCTCTCTCTCTATCTCTCTCTCTCTCTCTCTCTCTCTCTCTCTCTCTCATACTCTTGGACACTTAGAGAATTCTTGGAGCACTATAGCATTGGAGAAGGAAGGAAAATGAAGGGAAAGAAATAAAAGGGAAGAAAAGATCAAGTAAGGAACAAATTGGATCAAGAAACTATAGCGGGATTAATTTGCATGTATCAAATTACATGGTATGGTTTCCTTTATATTTTAGCATGCATGGTACATGCATGTGCGTATTTGGTTCTCTTGTTTTCATTGGCATGGCATATTCCAGGTGTGACAGTGGTCTTAGCCTTACCTTTCCATTTCCGGATATCCATGGTGTGATGGGGTTCTTTCATTTACTTTATCTATATTGCTAGATGGTTTTGGAATTGAATGAGGTGGTCTCAGGAAAATTCCCAAGGGCCTAGGAATCCCTTGACTAGTAATGGTGGGATACAGAGTAAATCTTGAGGGTAGAGATGGGAAAATTCCTCAAGGTATTGGTGAAGAAATCTGGAGGAATCCATGCTTGTTTAGGCCTACTAATCCCTTGACTTGTTTTGGCAGGATTACAGTAAAGCCTGGTAGTGTATATTATTTTTTTGGGCCTAGGAATCCCTTAACCAGTAATGGCAAGACACTGGTGGTAAAGCTTGATTGTATAGATGATGGTTTCAAGCCTAGGAATTACTTGAATGGTAATGGCCGATGGTAAAGCCTGGAAAGCCTTGGTTGGTTTTTTTTTTAGTCCCACATTCATTCTTGGAATATGGCACAGTGGTGATTTGTTGAAACAAATATTTGGTTCAACCCAATCTATGTTCGGGTTGTATGTGGAAGTCCTTGACTTGGTTGTATTTTTCACATGTTAATAAGAGTTATTTTCCTCTTGTATTTTATGAGTAAATATGCTTGTTGTTATGTGGCTTTGATGGCTATTCTATCATTATTATATATCTAGTTATATGTTGGTTATAAGCATGGTTCTATAATAGACTTAATTATGGCTCTCATCATGTTTTGATTATTAAATGAATGGTTAATGAATGAATGACATAATAGATGATAATGCATCTATTGTGAGAGGGCATCATGCCTTCTCGATGATTATGAGATAAGTATGAGGCCCCTATGTTTCATATGTCTATTTATGACCTGTAGATTACATGTTAATGATGTGTTTGACAAAATTCCAGTCATGGTTGGGATGGGTCAAGTGAAGTCCTTATTCAATTTTTTCATTAGAGAGGCCTTGTCTCATTGTTGTTTATCATTTTTGAGAATTTCATTAAGTTCTGACCAGAGGTTTGGATCCTAGCCCTGAAAAAGTGGCTCAGATCTCGAGGCCGCTGACACAAAACTGAGTGAAAAAGTATACAGTCATTGGGATGAAGGCTTATGGGAGCGACTGAAGGGTCTCAGCCCCTGGATTTCCTTTTCATGGGAGTGACTGAGGGCTCAGGTCAGAAAAAAAGCAAGTTAACGCAAGGGTTGGGTACCTCGGGTGGTTGGTTAGCTCTTGGGGGTCCTATAACTCCTAAGGAAAGTCAGTTTGGTTTTGGTTTGTCAATTCCACTTCCTTTATTATACTTAGGGAGTTGAGTCATATCATTGTAACTCTTCTTCACATATTTACCCTGGTGGATCAGTAAGCTTGGGTAAGTGTGGGAGAAGGGTGTTACAGTAATGCATAAAAAACATACTCAGTAAAACCAATAGAGTGGAAATGTATTGATATATTTTTTTTCTTACATTTTGTATTTTGATTTATTGTGTTCTATTTCTATTTTCCAATTATATTATTCTTTTGAATTATATTTCATTTTCATTATTTTTTACATATTAATCAATTAATAAGCAGTCTTGGCTTATTAAGGTTTGAGGCAAGAAAAGTTTGGTATACGTGTATAGTAATTGGACTATGTCATATAGTAATAACATGATTTACCATAAATTTCAAGTCCTAGATTTATCATAGTCCATGATTTGCATTTTCATTATTCCTTACATATTAATCAATTAATAAGCAGTCTTCGCTTATTAAGGTTTGAGGCATGAAAATTCTGGTAGACGTGTAGAGTAAGTGGACTATGTCATATAGTAATAACATGATTTACCATAAATTTCAAGTCCTAGATTTATCATAGTCCATGATTTATCATAGTTTTGCTTTGAAAGTTGTAATTTAATTAAATCCTTATTAAATGCAATAAAAATCAATAAGAAATAAAAATTTATATTATATGTAAATCATAAAAATAAAATATAAAAATGGTATAAAATTATATTTTTACACACTGAATAATGAAATGTGTCTTGGCCAAAGCATTGCAAAGTCTACAGCCGATTGAAGGTAACCTTGTAGTACTTTCATTACTTCAGGATATCAAAACTCAACTCCAAGATATTAACGTATCATAGTACCATACGATAGCCAGAATTGGCAGAATTGAAAGGCAGATTCAACAGATACAGCAAGTGGACATGCCTGGTTCCATAGTAGGATCCAACACCGATTGACTCTTTCAATGGCTAGTACACTAGTTTAAGTCTTTATGCTTTTTGCAGATAGCGTTTATGTTCTTTGTTGTCAATTTAACTTTGTCATAAATAGTAAAATGGCCATAGTAGCTAGTAGAAGGAAGAAACAATATCAATTTTGGTTGGCTCTCAATGCTTTAAGGTGGCCATCAGACCTAGTTTCCTTCAGGCAGGTTGAGGTCACTGACTTTGTATATGTTGCAACCTACCTTTTTATGATAAATAGAAAATAGCAAGGACCTACCAAATTTACAAAAAAAAATATTATTTTTACATAATTAAAATATATAATAAGGAGGTAAAAATGTAGTTAGTTGGATAAAAAAATTACCCATTATGTTACTTCATTAAAATATCATTATATTCTAGTAGAGTGATATAAATTAAAAGGTTGGTAAATGTTTATGGGAATTGATCCATAATATACATCAAAATACTTATCTTATAATACATTTCATAATATGCATCAAAATACTTATCTTAAGAATAATAATAATAATAACTTATAATCTTTATTTTAAATTATTATTATTAATTATAAAAATAATTGATAAATTACTTAAACATTTATATTTAAAAAAACACGTAACAATATTCTTAACTATGGAGATTGAATTTGATTTTATCATGGATTTTCTTAACTTATATATAGGTTTTGTTACAATATCATAGGCGAATGCCATGACTTACAAATACCACATGTAGAAAAACCATAACTCATTTAATGGTAAAAATATATATTTTAATTTAATTTAATTTTATAACATTTTTTCCAATTGATTCGAAGAGTAAAAATACCATAACTACTTTTGAGATAAATTTCAATTGTTTATCCCAATTTGTACTGAAAATATTTCATCTTAATTTCTACTAAAAACGTTTCATGAATATTTCATAAAAGTTAAATTTCTACCATCCATTTGTTTACTATTGATAATTAAATTAAAATCCTGAAAACCCTCTTTCAAAATAAACACACACACATACACATGCCCCGAGGGTTAGCTCAATTGGTCAAGTTCTCATCATTAAACACCTTTATTATTGAAAGGTAACTAGTTGAATTCTCTTGAACCAGGGTTAGCTCAATTGGTCAAGTTCTCATCGTTAAAACACCTTTATTATTGAGAGGTAACTAGTTGAATTCTCTTGAACCTTATTTGAAAATAAACACATTTTTCGATATATATATAAATATATATCCTTAGTATAAGGCTCTGTGGTTGAGCCGACATGAAGTGATCCCTTGAGGTAGATCTACTGGTAAAAGCATTCTATAATTATAATAATCACCAATCTTCTGGATTCGTGAACCACATAGTATATATATATATATATATATAACAAAGACAAATCTCCCTTATTGTTACCGTTGTTAAAACACTTTTTCTATTGAGACGTAACAAGTTGAATTCTTACCAGATGCGGGTGATTTATAAGGGCAGTCACACAGCGAGCTTATGGGCTAGCAAGTGGCACAGCCACATGGCCACCCACAGGCCTCAGTGGCGGGTATTTAATTGCTCTAACTTCTCCCACAGATGCTCATTTACTCTGTTCAATTTTTGATGCCATCTCTGGCCCTTCAAAATGAATTCGCATGGTAGTCTCCCTCCCTAGCCTCTACCGTTGAGCTGCAATTTCCCCCATGGAGTCTCGGAGTCGAGCTCCCAAATGCCTACAGGGCAGCATTGTAGTCTCCTTTGCTGTATTGAAGTGGTTCCCAGCCTGCACTTCTCTGAGATCCTTCTTTGCAAATTGAATTTTGTCTCTGTGGACAGTCGGTCCTTGGCTTCTAGGTCCTCGGCTCCTTTGGTTTCTCATCCCACTGCTATCTCATCTCAGAGTACTCATCCTCACCACCGTTCCATCATGCCTCGTCTGCGCCGTCGCATGCGTTGCCGTCGCGGCAGCAGTCGAGGAAGAGAAGCTAATCCGCCACCTTCTTCTCACTCTGATACATCCCCCTCATCTCTGGAGCACTATTATGGGTGCTATCCAGCCACTCGAAGTGGGCATGGCCGTGCTTGGACTTTAGGCAGTTATCGCTCTTTGCCTCTTAATCCTCCCTCCACCAATTTCTCCCCGACGCTACCTCATCTGGGAATGGCCACCTCCCTGCAACCCACCCATTTTTCTCAGTTTCATTATTCATGCACCATGGACCGACTGTGCATGACTGCAACCATCACCATCTCCTTCAAAAAGGAACCCACCAGTGCTGAGTGCGCTCGACCCAAGAAATTGTAGAAGACTTCCAACCAAGGAGCTCCATCTGCAGTAGAGAAGGGTGGCCCAGCCTCCAGTAGAAAAAGTAAAGGCACCGACAGCAGCAACGAAGATTGGTCAGGTGGTAAAAGCGAACTTGGCAAAGCTCATGCCACCACTGGGTCCTGGAACGCCGCAGATGCCATCTACGACAAGCATGCAAACGACAACGATGAGTATAGGTGTCTTGTTGTGGAAGAGACACCTCCCTCCCCAAATGACACCTAAGTCCTCAAGTTATTTCTGGATTCTAGTTTCTGGTTCCAAGATTTTTGGGACTTTTTATATGGTTTCTGGTTTTAAGGTCTATCTGATGACTGCAAACATTTATCTTTTTTCCATGTGCGACGCTAGTTTCCCCTTTGAGGGCAGTGATAGAACAACTAAATGGATTAGTTTCCCCTTTGAGGGTATTCCCTATTTTGTTATTTTGGAGAATTATGCCTTCAGAATAGGCTAGAACTGCAGAGGCCCGAGCCTCCATGTATTTTATGTTCCATTAATAGAATTTAGTATTATTTAGATTAAAAAAAACAAGTTGAATTCTCTCTAATCATATTTCAAAATAAATGCATTTATCAATATATATAAATATACACCCTCCGGATCAGGCTCCGTGGTTGAGGTGATAGGAAGTGATCCTTTCACGTGGATCTTCGTAGTACAAATATTTAGGGAATGTAACTGTCACTGATCTATCCTGTGAGCCACACACACACACACACACACATAATGAAGACAAAGTCCCCTTATTGTTAACTTATTAGGTTGATTTTTTTCTCATTAATACTAGCCTAGATATCAACATAATAAGTTAACAGTAAAGGGGCTTTGTCTTATATATATATATATATATAACAAAGACAAAACCCCCTTGTTGTTAATTTATGAAGTTGATGTTTTTCTAGCTACTACTAGCCTATATATGAACCTAATAAGTTAACAATAAGGGGGTTTTGTCTCATATATATATACACACACAAAGACAAAGCCCTCTTATTTTTAACGTATTAGGTTGATGTTTTTCTAACTACTATTAGCCGAGATCCATTTTAACTTCGAGAGGGATCAAATCGATTGAGATGTAAGTTTGATCCCTCTAGGTACTTTGTAGATCTAGAGTTAAGATGAATTTATGGTGGTTTAATTCTCCCTTTAAATAAGCTATATTCCATATAAATAATATGAATCAATACCATGGGTTATCAATACTATAAGTCATTTTTACTATTATTATTATTTTATTTTTATTGAGTTATTTTCATTTTATTGATTTATTTTAATTAAATTAAAATATTTATGTTACATTAATCTTTTCATTTTATTTTTATTTTTTTATGAAATTTAACTTAATCAAAATGTAAAACAAAACATTATATTACATCTCTACCATATTATTATATTACAACATCTCTACCCTATTAGATAAGCTTTCCCATACAAAAATCCTAATTCGAATTAACAACCATATAAAGATATTGCACACTATTCCTAACCTATCCAACCAATGTGATCAACCAGAATAGTTAATTGATGGTCGTCTACTCCATATCATATATTCGTTGGAATAAACATTTTAGAATGCTTAATCAGTGATTTCCTATTTACTTTATAAGTATATTTATATTTATATATAATATTTTTGAAAAGAAAAAACGGAGAATAATATTTAAGCAAGGATCAACGTATAGCAGCACTTTGTAAGGCACGGGGTTAAGCAACGACCCTCTTTTTCTAAAGCTTAGACGAGTAGAATAAATTTATAAAAAATAAAAGATCAAACAGCGTGATTTAGGTCTAGATACTTCTATACTTAAGTTTTTTAAATAAAGATTTAAGTTCTTATTTCTCAAGTATTTATTTACTCTTAGCCATAAAGTGTTTATAAGAATAAAGATAAAATTTGGTTAATATTTTAATGGTAAAAATGATGAATATTTTATAATAATTTTTATAAATTTATTTTAAATTAGATATTTTTATATTGTAATTTTTTTATCCTTTAGTATTATAATTTTTTATATTTTTTAATATGAATTTTGTGTTATTTTTTAATTTTATATTACATTACTTTATTTTATTGATATATTGTGATCAATACATATCAAAAATAAATTAGTCTTAATCTGTCACAAGAAAAACTAGATTTATTGGCTAATATGAAAGTAAATAGAGTAACAACAAAAAGAAATTGTTGTCAATCATAGCAGTGTCTTATCACAAACCAAGTACTAGAAAACATACAGAAATAACAAAACAACAATCACAAGAGTTAGACGATGTCTCCAGAGAAGGGTCCCCCGCACTTGTTCTAGTTGGTGCAAAAGCCTTGGATTCACATTGGAGATGACTCTCCAGGTGGGCCAAATGATCATCCAATCTTTATAGGAAATGTTGGGAGCTTTAAAATACTGAGGGGGGTGGGGGGTGAATTAGTGTTGTATGGATGGACCAACTTTTAGACTTTTTGTATTTTATTTACAATTAGTTGATCATTCAATGGTTAACATAATAATATACAGTAGCATATCTAAGCATAAAATAATAACCAGATAACACATGCATAAACCATGAGCAACATATAATCAACAAGGCACATAAAACACCATCAAGAACATAGGGACACTGGATGTTAGGTTGAAACTCTTCCAAGAGAAAAAACACCGTATATTTGTCTGCTTCTTCTTCTTTACTATTCAAATATTATTTTTACGTCATGCATTGGCCACCGCCAATGTGCAAGCCCTGACATCCAATGCACATGAGAAACCACTCACTCCAGGCCACTACCTAACAAAAACCACCACTTCCACAACTATGTAAGCCCCAACTTACTGGAGGTACCTACCTCCAATATTTTCTCTGTCTACCACCAAAAGGAAGCCACCACTCCTTGAGCATGCCATCACTTGCTAGCAATCCACCACTCGTTATATTGAAGGCCCCAACACTCAGACTCTTGCGGACCTCATTTCATCCATTTTCAAACTAGCTAGGGCCCACCAACCTCAACTCAAACAAATGTAGGCCATGTTTCATTGAATTTCACACTAGACCCACTTAATGTTTCTAGATCATTAACACAAGAATCTTACTGAATTAAATCTCTTTGCAACATAACTCTACCACAAACCATAATAACATACAAAAACTCTACTCAACTCATCAACACTTTCACACTTAACAACAACTTTGATCATCAACCACTAGCTCCTAAAACTAGCACCATACATAGCAAGAGTCTCAAGATCAATCAATACTTTGACCTTGCCAAAAAAAACACAAAATACATAGTGTTACTATCTCACAATACACCTCTCAGGAAGCACTTACTCACTTTACTCAACTCATAATAATATACATACTCAATCATTGTTGATAATATTCTAACAGCCACTCCGAGAACATTATGACCAGCAATATTAAACTCCCTCATGCATTGATCAACAACATTACATACAATATGACTACTACTGACAAAAAATCATTGCAATATAAGTAAGACAATATATACGGCCTTGTCCTTGTAGCAACTCCAGCAAGTACTTTCATCCTTACATACTTTGGCTCCAACACACTTGTCTCATATGCACGACAATGAAAAACCTTTGGATTAGCACACACAAGCTAGAAATCACTCTTTTTCGCCTCCATTCTACAAGCCATTGCTTAAATCACATTTCTTCATAAACACCTAAGCACTAACAATTCAACACACGTAGGCAAAGACACATCACATTGGATATTCATAACAACTCGTGCATAATATTCACTAATGCACTATTGTAACCACAACAAAAATATTGTTCCAAAATCCATCCAACTTCTAATTGAAACAAGTCATGACATATGTATATATTTAATTTCCCACTAACTAGACTCTTTTATAGGAACACATATTAGATCTATGTGCAATACATAAACCCACACAATGCAGTCAACCTCCTTCATTTAGTGTCATTTTCACCTCTATAATCACATCATATGTATGCAATGCTTCCAAATAGCATCATTGTCTATGAAACATATCACTTAAGGTACCAAACACACATTCTAACATCATATCAAAACTTAGCATAACACAATCTATTTGAAAATTGCACCTTAGATCCACCTCACGCACTAGGTCTCTTATCGACTACCAAAATATCGAAGCAAGCCACTCTCTCCATCGATCCTCCATACATGGGTTCCATACATATTTTCCAACCCTTCCATAGTCCACTTCTTTGCATATTTAACTATGATCCCAACTTACTAATTGAACCGAATCAATTCTTC
Source organism: Pinus albicaulis (assembly GCA_034641835.2). NCBI lineage: Eukaryota > Viridiplantae > Streptophyta > Pinopsida > Pinales > Pinaceae > Pinus > Pinus albicaulis. Next base: position 1,627,496,327 of record CM076584.1, read on the forward strand.
AATGTGTTCCACAATGATTTGGTGTCTTAGGAACAAATATATTTCTTGTCAAAGGACCATATCATAGGCCCAATCAAAGACACTAATACCACTACCAAATTATTAATGTGTTCATAACAATTTTGTGACAAATTAAACATAGGTTTAATGCTCTTAGTAACTCTCATTGGTGGAATGAATCCAATTTATTACGATGGCCAAATAATAAAATAAAATTTATTATTTTATTTTATTATTTTTTTTCGGGGTATTGTCCCAGACTCCATGATGTATGGAAATAATATAACACACACCCAATGTTCTCCCACTTATTGTTTTCTTTCCACACAAGGGGCCACATGAGATCTTAGTAATTTGTTGATTATGTAATTCCCATTGTTTCTCTACACCAAGAAAACTTCTCTATGCTCATAGACTTTGTCAATGCATCTGCAACATTCTTAAAAGTGTCCACCTTTACCTGTAACACTTTTTTTCATTCAACTATATCCCTAAAAAAATGATATTGAGAATCAATGTGCTTTGTCTTCGAATGATAAGTAGGGTTCTTTGAAAAAAAATTTCACTTGTTGTCACAGTTTATCCTTATAGCTTGTTGTACCAAACCCATACTTGAACACAATCATTGCAACCAAACTGCTTCCTTGCTTGCATGGGTGGATTCCATGTATTAAGCCTATGTAGTTGAAAGTAAGACTACAAAATGTATCTTACTCATCCAACTAACTGCTCCTCCAAATAGGCTAAACACGTGCCCACTTGTAGATATTTTTCAATCCAGATCTCCAGCCCAGTCTGCATCAACAAAACCACGGATCTCCAAAACTTTGTCCAATCATGGACTTCTTTGGTAGCACAAACCATAATCATTAGTGCCACGAAAATACCTGAAAATCGGCTTCACTATTATCTAATGCTCCTTCCCTAGTTCTTACATAAACTTGCTCAATACTCCCACTACATACTCAAGGTTTATCCTGGTGCAAGCCATTGCATATATTAGGCTACCAACTGAACTCAGATATGGAACATGAGACATGTCCTTTTCCTCCTCTTGTGTCTTGGGACACTGTTCAAAAAATAAATTTATAACTACAGGAATATGAACCTTCGCCAGTTTTTTTATCCTGCATATTAAACCTATGTTATATTGTCTCAATGTACTTCCTTTGGTTTAATGAAATCTTACTCTTTTACCGATCTTGTTTAATTTCCATGCCCAAAATATAGTTTGTAGCACCATGATCCTTCATGTAGAATTTAGAGGATAGTTGGGTCTTCAAATCCTGGATTTTTTCTTTTTCATTTCCAATCAACAACATATCATCCACATACAAGGCCAAATAAATAATATGGTCACCAATTAATTTAAAATACACACAGTGATCTGCTTTGCTCCTTGTGAAGCCAATTCCTCGTATATATGTATTGAATTCTTGATACCACATCCTTTCTGACTGCTTTAACCCATACATAGAGTTTTTAAACCTACATACTGGTTATTTCTTACCCTTCATTGTGAAGCCTTCTGGCTATTTCATTCAGATCTCTTCTTCCATATCCCCATGAATAAATGTTGTCTTCACATCCATCTATTCTACCTCAAAATCAAAATAAACAACAATAGATAAAAAGACATGTAATAGAATCTAAATTGGAAATAGGAGAAGAAATATCACCAAAATCAATTCCCGACACCTCAGAATAACCTTTTTCTACCAACCAATATTTGTGTGTGTCCACCTTTCCTTCTAGATTCATCTTCTTCTAAAACACCCATTTGATGCCAATGTATTTCCTTCTAGCCGACAACTCCAATAGATTCCAAGCCTCTTTTTTGTCCAGATATTCCATTTCATAAACCATGGATTCCTTTTAGAGTTTTTCATCATCTGAATCCAATGCCTCCCTGAAAATTATGGTATCATCATCAGTAATATATAAAGAAAAAATTGAACTGAAAGCATATGGACTATACCTTACTGGTTTCCTTCTCTCTCAAACTAATCTTCTGAAAATTGGAGTGAGTGGCTCTTTCTCTTCTGATTGTTGTTCTACTGTAGAGTATGATTCTTCCTCCTTTAGTTCAAACTCTATCTTCTTAGGTTCATTTTGTGGAACTTCATGTTTAATAACATCTTTCACCTCTCTAAACACCACATCTCAGTTGTACACAACCTTCCTTGTTTTCGGGTTCCAAATCTTATAACCTTTTAAACCATCCTTATACTCAATAAAGATTTACCTTTCATATTTACTATCCAACTTGGTTCTTTTATCCTTTGGAACATGTACATATGAATCACAACCAAATACCCCCAGATGTGAAAGGGAGGGCTTCTTACCAGTCCATACCTCATGTGGAGTATTATCCTCCAACGTTGTTGAAGGTGATCTGTTAAAAATGTAACATGCATCATCCACTGCCTATGACTAGAATTCCTATCCTAATCCAACACCATTGAGCATGCTTCTTTCCTTTTCCATCAACGTCCTGTTCATTATTTCTGAAAATCCATTTTGTTGAGGTTTGTATGGAGTAGTCTTTGTCATGCTATACCACACTTCTTATAGAACTCTTCAAATTTCTTCTTGAAGAACTCTCCACCATTATTTATCCTCAACACCTTGATCTTATTATCTGTTTGATTTTACACGAGAGCCTTAAATTGTTTAAACCTATCAAAGACTTTAGATTTATTCTTGAGGAAATATATCCAGGTATTCCTTGAGAATTCATCGGTAAATTATACATAGTACACATATTTGATGCAACCAAAATAGGTCCAAACACATCACTGTGCACAAGCTCTAATATCCCTTTTTCACTCTTAGCACTAGAGGGGAAACTCACCTGATTCTGCTTCCCATATACAAAATGTTCACAAAAATTGAAATCTAGAGAGAAATTAGACATACCTTCTACCATACCATTTCCATGCAATATTCGAATATGCTTCTCTCCAATGTGTCCCAGTATTTGATGCCATTACAAAGTCTTTTCTCCATAGACCATTAGGTTTTATGCTCCACCTTTATGATCCACAGAATGGTTGCACCCATTAATAACAATGTTACCCAAAATATTGTATATATTTCCAATCCTAACTCCTCTCATTAATACTAGTGATCCGTGAACCATATTGCAAGTATCTTTATCGAACACTATTTTTACACCTGCATCATCCATATTGTGTACATAAATCATATTTTTGGCCAATGCAAGAATGTGTAGAACAGCAGGAAGTGTTATAATCCTTCCACCTTGCAGCTTCGACTTGAATTTTCCATGTCCTATTCTTCTAGACTTCATGTCATCCCTTAGGAATACATCACCACCATCATATTTCTCAAGGTGCACAGGAGTCAATCAACCATGCCTCATGATTTACATGTGTACTTGAAGAAGAAGCCAAGTACACATCCCCACCTTCATCTAAGGTGTTTTTCACCTCCATAGAAGAAGCATCATTAGATCCCCTTCCTTTCTTAGGATTTTTATATTTACAATCCTTTTTTTAGTGCCCTTATTTTCTGCATTTGCAACATACCTTTACAAATTTTCTTGGAGATTTAGATCTCTCTAGATTTATATCTCCCACTTAAGGATATATTTTTGTTTATGTTATCGGACCATCCTCTCACAGACAAGGCATATCCATTCTATCTCTCCATATTTTTTTGTCTTATCTCCTCCGACAATAAGGATGTGACTATTTCATCAAAATGCAAGGTAGTTGTGTTGCTACCTATTGCAACAACCATATTGTCCTACGAATCTGGTAGAGAACACAACATACTAATGGACTTATCATCATATGATATTTTAATATCAATAGATAGAAATTAACTTACCATAGTATTGAAGGCATTTATATGCTTTGTTATCGAGCCTCCATCCTTCATCCTCAGGTTATACAACTTTTTCCGCAAGAATAATTTTCTCACCAAATACTTAGATTGATGCAAAGTTATTAACTTGTCCAGCAAATAATTTGTCGCAGCTTCTCCTGATACATTCAATAATGGTGAATATGAGAGACACAATCATATTGTTCTCTTTTCATTTTGATCTAACTTTTCTCAGTCTTTTGTCAACATTCCTATTGGTTTCATACCTTTATCTACAGTGATAAAATAATCTCTATCCACCAACAGATCCTCCATATTGAGCTTCCACAGCTCAAAACTCTATCCATGAAATTTCTAGATATCTATCTTTCCACTATTCTTCATCTGCTTTCACAACAAGAATCAATCCCACGAATATCCCACTATAACAGGGTCTACCATATGCCCAAGAAAAACCCATTAGCAACAAAGGCTTCCCCTTGAAGCTGAAACAACTCTAATACCAAATGTAGGTTTTAACCATCTACATAAATTATTTGCAAAGGAAGTCTTAAAACAGAAAAATATACAATGGTGATATCATAAAACAAATATACAAAGATATTTTCCCTTATATCCAAAAACCGATAATACCATATTGATTTTTCATTATATTCCTTTCAATGTTACAATACATATATATACATGCTAAAGCATTCATAAACCCCCAATCCATTAACCCTAGATTAGAACATAACCATAGTTCCCTTGACCAGATCTAAAAAATTCTATTGGCAGAAAACCATCATGCACAAAGCCATGGGTAGGTATGCCCACCATATTTGGTTTCACCCAAATATTATTGGATCCGCATGAAATATTTTTTTTCTAAGCCTCTACCTCGGACCCCATGTTGCGTGGAAATAATATAACAAAAATAAAATTTCTTAAACCAAAGAAAATGATTAATGATGACTACATCAACTATTAATTTAAGACCATATCAATTAACCACTTCAACTTTCATTGTGTACACACCTTTGGGCTAGACCTACTTGAGAATTATAGACCAAGTCAAACCATGACCCAACCAAATCAATTCCATGGGAAATAATTGGAGTACTAAATTATGGTAGAATATGCAAAAATTATTGTAACAAAAGTCCTATAGTGCACATAGTCCAGTAACTAAAGTCCTATAACACAAAAATGCCTCAACCATACCTTGTACTAGCCACTGACCTAATGATGTCAATGCATAGTTGGTTGACTCGATGGTTGAAATCAATAGAAACACCATGTTTCCAATAGGAAATACCTTTGGTGACGATGTACCCTCTAGATATCATATGGAATGAAATGATATCATTCCTGTTATCATGCTTCTCCTTTAGAAATTGGCCTAATAGCTTATTGAGCTTATGGAGTGAATGTATTGGTTCCTTCTCCCATTGGTATGAATAGGGTCAGGAAGCCAATTAGAGGACTCCACCATAACTTTTGTATCTAAATAGGCATGATGATCATTGGTAACATTTGTCTCAAGTTGATGAATATCCTTCCTAATATTAGGAGATGTCATTTAATGATTAAAAAATGTTGCTTCTTGGGCTTAGGACTGAACACGCAGCCAATTGTAGAAATTTGCAGAATAATGATTAATTATTCACTGAGACTATCCTGATCACATACAATTCGAATTTATATGCAACACATAATCTCTTCCACTCAGATCATCACACATGCGGAATAAAATCAAGCGATAACACATCAAATCATCATACACATTAACACAGTATGTATGGGGAAAGCTTATAGCTGAAAACCCCGCAGCTATTGTGTATATTATAATGGAGAAATCAAGTAACAAACTCAGTACAATACTCCTCACAAGTACTCAGTACTTTCTCATACAGTTACCCACAATCTAGCTCAGTTTTGAACAGGTTACTGGTTCAAAACTCACGGCCAATTGCCTTGCCTCTATTGCGCAATACAGGCCTGTCTATATAGAGATCCAAGGTTCGAATCTCCTTGGCTTGACTGCACAATTGTCATGGACAAATCCTCCAAGTGTGGTTCAAATCTCATGCACAACTGATGTCGCCACTGATAGCTAACTCCACCCTTTCATCTACCTCTTTCACTGGTCTCCACTGAACTGATCATGCACTGTAGTGAATTGATGTGTTCTTGAGTTGAATAATGAGTTAATAATTAATGAATTAAATAATATTTAATTCACTCCACTCATAACTAATTGATTAGCTAGTTAAACTAATCTCAATCAATTCAACTAAAATAAACAGAACACAACTCCACTATCTGTCTCATTAACTCCTCCAAACTTCTGCCACTGAAGTCCAACTGAAGTCAACCATGCATGATGCCATAAAACCCTTGGGAACCACGTGATTCCTCTGTCAGATGCATGAGCCACTTCTGTAGCTCGAACTGAAGTGCTCCAAGAGAGTAAACTGCTGTTTATAGTCTAAATATTATCAAGGGTAAATAATATTTGACTTCCCTGTTTTAAGGAGAGGCAGTCTAAAAATAGACTTCGACCTCTTTGACCTCAAAAATAGAGTCTCATCTATTTTTACCAACATGACACATACTTCAAGAATCTCAAACTGGAATCCCTGAACCATGCTCCATATGTCTAAAAATAGACATAGTCTAAAAATAGATTTTGCGCCAGAATTTGCCTGCGGGCCCACTTAGTGAAGGCGACTTCATTTCACTAAGCTCCATCATCTTGCTGAATTTTCAGCACTCCCTCTCAGCAAGATATGGATTATCTGCAACCCCTATCCTACCTCTGTGGAATTCGAACTTGCTCCTGGTGAGCGCCTTCGTCAGGATGTCAGCATCCTGATCCTCCATGGGAACATATGAAAGCATCATGATTCTCCACTGAACACAATCTATGATATGATGGTACCTGATGTCGATGTGTTTGGACCTATCATGAAATACTGGATTAGCCGAGAGTTTAATGAAACTCTGGTTATCACAGTAGATCACTGTAGGCTCCAAATGCAACCTGAACAATCCCGCGAGGATCTTCCTCATCCAAATAGCCTCGCATGCAGCCAAGCTAGCTGCCATGTACTCAGCCTCTGCTGAACTGAGTGCCACGGATCTCTGCTTCCTGCTGTACCAGGAAACTGCTGTCAATCCAATACTGAAAACTCCTCCAGATGTGCTCTTCCGGTCAGTTGGACTCCCTACCCAATCTGCATCAGTGAAGCCAGAAAGCTTCGCTCCATCCTCCTGTCTGTACCATAGACCATATCCCGATGTGCCTCTGATATAGCGCAATACATGCTTGCCCGCATTCCAAAAGAGCTTGGTAGGCTTAACCATAGCTTGCGAAAGCTGGTTAACTGCATAGCATATATCGGGTCGTGTATTGACCAGATACATAAGCGACCCCACCAACTGTCGATAGACAGTGGCATCCACTACCTCCGCTGAAGTAGCATCCTCCTTCCTCCAACCACCAGGAAGAGGAGTGTCAATAGGCTTGTAGCCTTGCATGTTGAACCTCTCCAGAATCTCCCGAGCATACTTTCCTTGAGAAACAAACAGTCCTCCGCTGCGCTGCCAAATCTCCAATCCCAGGAAATAATGAAGGATGCCCAATTCCTTCATCTCAAACTCTCGTGCAAGATCCTCCTTGCATGAAAGTATCAACTACTCATCGCCAGTCAAAATCAGATCATCTACATACAGTATGATGATCAACAGCTTCCCCTCCACCACAATCTGGTACAGGTTTGGATCCGCCTCACTCTTGGAGAATCCAAGCCCTGTGAAGTAGCTGTCTATCCGAGTGTACCAAGCACGAGGTGCTTGCTTCAGCCCGTACAGTGCTCTCTTGAGTCGGCACACATGCGACTCACTGCTGAAGATCTCTAAACCTTCAGGCTGCTCTATGTACACCTCTTCCTCAATAACTCCATTGAGGAACGCAGTCTTCACATCCATCTGATGAATGTGCCACCCCATCTGCGCTGAGAGAGCAAGGATCGTCCGTATGGAAGAGTACCTTGCGACAGGTGCAAAGGTCTTCTCATAGTCAATCCCCTCGATCTGTGAAAAGCCACGGGCGACAAATCTCGCCTTGTACTTCTCCACACTCCCGTCAGCCGCCTGCTTCACTTTGTAGATCCATCGCGAACCCACCACTGATTTCCCCTCCGGTCTTGGGACAATCTCCCATGCACTGTTTCTGACGATCGAATCATATTCTTCGATCATGGCATCTACCCATGCGGGTTCCTCCATAGCTTCCTCAAAAGAGGATGGCTCCGTCACAACACATTGACTCACAAGAGCCATGTATCCAGTGTACCGATCCAGTGACTGTCTCTGTCTGTGCTGTGCTGTAGGTGGTCCTACAACCTTCTCTACATCCTGAGCCAGTCGCTCAGCTTCTGCAGTGCGCATGCACCCTCTGATGGTTGGCGCTGCCTGGGTGGTTTCTTCCACCTCCTGAACCTCCTCTTGTGGCTGATCCACATCCGGAAGCTCCTCCTTAGGAACTAACAGCTCCTCATCTGCATGCAAGTGTAGCTCCCTCTCAAGCGAACACTGCATGGCTTTCTCCTCCTGAAATTTTATATCCCGTCGCACAACAGTCTTGCGACTGTCTGGCACATACACCCGATAGTTTTGAGGTGTATCAGTGTACCCCACAAATATTCCAACCTCAGCAGTTGGATCCAGCTTCCTTCTCGCATCCTTCGTCACATGCATGTAGACAAGAGAACCAAAAATCCGCAAATGGGAAATATCAGGCCTCTTGCCAGAATAAGCCTCCTCCGGTGTACTCATGCCAAGAACCTTGTGAGGACAACGGTTCTGCACATACACTACTGTATTGCATGCCTCAACCCACAAGTGAAGGGGTAGGCCCTGATCATGCAACATCGCCCGTGAAGCACCCACGATCGTTCTGTTCTTCCGCTCAGCCACCCCATTCTGCTATGGGTTATGGGGTGCGATGAGCTCTCTCTGAATCCCTTATGCACTGCAGAACTCCTTGAATTTAGCCGAGATGAATTCACCACCATTATCAATCCTTAGAGCAATCACCTTCTTCCCCGACTCCTTCTCGACCAGTGCTTTAAACTCACAGAACTTCGCGAATGTATCGCTCTTCTTCTGCATGAAGAAGATCCAGCACTTTCGAGAGAAATCATCAACAAAGATCACATAATACCTGTGCTTTGCTGTCGAAGCAACTAAGAAAGGACCACACACATCTATGTGAACTCTCTCAAGGATCGTCGTGGCGCGACTATCCTTCTCGTGAAAGGTGGCTTTCACATACTTCCCTAAAGTACACCCCTTGCACTGATCTGACTGCGCAAGAGTGCCCTTAGGAAGCCCAGTAGAAATCTGCTGCATAATCTTCAAAGCTCCATGGTGAAGGTGGCCCAATCTCTTGTGCCACAGTTCGCCCTCATCATCCCGGCTCACCACTTCTCCCGCTTTGCATGCCATAGCTGCGCAGCCATCTACCTGCAACTGATAAAGGTTCTTGGTTTGAACCCCTATCTTCCGGGTCTCTCTAGTAGTCTTACTGCGCAGGAAGGCTTTTCCTTCGCTGAAGACCACATCATACCCCTTATCCTCCAACATCGCTACTGAAATCAGGTTCTTCTTCAATCCAGGTACATGCATGACATCCTTTAATACAAAGGGTTTACCAGACTCCCTCTGAAAGGATATGGTACCGATACCAGTCGCACTGTATCTACCATCATCGCCCATCTCGATGTGCACACTCAAATCTTTGTCCTCCAGATCTGAGAACAAATCCCGATCTCCCGTCATATGAAATGACGCACCGCTGTCCAAGAACCACACCGATCCCATCACACTTGAAACCAAGCATGCGATCAGTGAAAATTCAAGCTCGAACTATGAAGCCAAAGCTTCTCCATCTGCAGATCTTCCCGCTTGCTTGTTCTTCTTCTTCTTTGGACAATTGGTAGCATAATGTCCGTGATCATGGCAGTGAAAACACTTCACTTTCGCCATATCCTGCTTCTTGCCCTTTGCACCGGAATGAGAAGGTTTCTTACCCTTCCCCTTCTTTTCTTTGGCCACCAAAGCGCAGTTTTCTTCATCAGCTCCCTTTGATGAAGATCCATCCCGAGTAGTCCTCCTTATCTCCTCCTGCATGAGATCCGCCCAAAGGCGCTCCCATCCCGGCAGCTTCTCCCGAACATTGACACTATCTTGATATGAGTGCCAAGCCTTCGGAAGACCAAGGAGAGCCAGTCGACCATGTCCTCGTCTTCGACAGTCACCCCCACACTTCCCAGCTCATCTCTGCATTGAGTGAACTTCGTGAGGTATTTGGCGATACTGTCGCCCTTCTCCATCTTGATGTTCCCGAGCTTATCTTTGAGCGCCAGCTTCCTTTGGTCGCTCTTACTCTGGAATAGATCCGTCAAAGCTTTCCACATTAAATATGGAGAAGCCTTTCCATGCAGGCTGGATACAATATGATCCTTGACGCCCTCCAACATGATCCTTCGACATTTCGCCATCTTCTTTTGCCATGCTTCGACTTCAGCAGGATCAGTGGGCTTTTGGACATCCGTATCCACGAACTCCTTCAGTCCATTATCTTCTAATACCGCCTCCATGCGATCCTTCCATGCAACATAATTCGAACTTCCTTCAAGAGCATATTCGAGTCGCAAACCGTTGAAAGACATTTTCAACACTGGCACCAAGAAAACAAAACTGCTGCAAAATTTCGAATTCCACCTCAAAGCTCAACCGCTCTAGATCTGTGAGAACAAATTATTTCTAGCACAGAGATTGACTGCAAGGGGCATTTACTGGATATATCACCTTTCAAAGAAAGGATGGATCCAGAGGCTACCTGGCCCGCATGCAGACTCTGTCTACCGAAATAAGTTTGTAATCAATGTGATGATCAATCTCTGCTTCAATAGCTCTGATACCATGTAGAAATTTGCTGAATAATGATTAATTATCCACCGAGACTATCCTGATCACATACAATTCGAATTTATATGCAACACATAATCTCTTCCACTCAGATCATCAAACATGTGGAAATAAAATCAAGCGATAGCACATCAAATCATCATACACATTAACACAGTATGTATGGGGAAAGCTTATAGCTGAAAACCCCACAGCTATTGTGTATATTATAATGGATAAATCAAGTAACAAACTCAGTACAATACTCCTCACAAGTACTCAGTACTTTCTCATGAAGTTACACACAATCTAGCTCAGTTTTGAATAGGTTACTGGTTCAAAACTCACCGCCAATTGCCTTGCCTCTATTACGCAATCCAGGCCTGTCTATATAGAGATCCAAGGCTCGAATATCCTTGGCTTGACTGTGCAATTGTCATGGACAAATCCTCCAAGTGTGGTGCAAAACTCATGCACAACTGATGTCGCCACTGATAGCTAACTCCACCCTTTCATCTACCTCTTTCACTGGTCTCCACTGAACTGATCATGCACTGTAGTGAACTGATGTGTTCTTGAGTTGAATAATGAGTTAGTAATTAATGAATTAAATAATATTTAATTCACTCCACTCATAACTAATTGATTAGCTAGTTAAACTAATCTCAACTAGTTCAACTAAAATAAACAGAACACAACTCCACTATCTGTCCCATTAACTCCACCAAACTTCTGTCACTGAAGTCCTAACTGAATTCAACCATGCATGATGCCATCAAACCCTAGGAACCACGTGATTCCTCTGTCAGATGCATGAGCCACTTCTGTAGCTCGAACTGAAGTGCTCCAAGAGAGTAAACTGCTGTTTAGAGTCCAAATATTATTAAGGGTAAATAATATTTGACTTCCCTATTTTTAGGAGAGGCAGTCTAAAAATAGACTTCGACCTCTTCGACCTATAGGTCACAAAAATAGAGTCCCATCTATTTTTACCAACATGACCAATGCTCCAAGAATCTCATGCTGGAATCCCCGGACCATGCTCCATATGTCTAAAAATAGACATAGTCTAAAAATAGACTTTGCGCCAGAATTTGCCTGCGGGCCCACTTAGTGAAGGCGACTTCATTTCACTAAGCTCCATCATCTTGCTGCATTTTCAACACCAATATTTC